>JARFJB010002254.1:2660000-2835000 GCA_036346205.1 Vesta saturnalis | reverse complement strand
AGGAAGTTGAAAAGGCATGGATGGGAAGCAATTTTTAATTAAGAGGGCGGTTCCGTGGTGGCTATTGTTTAGAAATGTGTGATACGTGTTAAAGTTTAGTGTGCATCTGTTTGTGAGTTTTGTTTCCGTGATAGAAAGGATAGTTATATTGTGTATGTAAGAAGTGATTAAGTAATGGGCGTTTCCGAAAAACGCTACTGGCATTAACTGTCCCTGTTAGGATATCCATTGTAGAAGGAGTTAAGGATTGGGTTGGCGGATTACGGCGACCTTTATCCGTGTACCATATGCGCAGATGTTGATCCTCCGTTGTAAGAAAGTTAGGGATAGCAAGTCTAGGAAGTCTTTTAAGGATAGGGATTCGGTGTCGGGAGAGGATTTGCTGTGGGCTGTCTTCCGAGTCGGAGTCTTTGGAAGGCGAGACAGGTTCGAGGGAAGCCATCTTCGACGGAGAACTGGGAGGTTACCGCCGCTTCTGCCACTTAAAGTAGAAGGTAGGATGAGCTTCCCCGTAGTTGTTACACCTTGGGTTAGCCGTGGATTTACAGGAGGAGGATCTGTGGCCTTCACCACAATTGGGGCAACGAATAAAGCGGGTGGGACACTCTTCAGCGGTATGCCAAGACTGCGTGCAAGTGGAGCAATACTAAGGGAGAGGTTGAGGGATAAGGGAGGGTTCGTAGCTTGCTACATGTCTAACCTGCATGTAAACATTTTTTTGGAAAGTGCACTCGACTAAACTCCTGCGTACGGTCGTTTGACCGCAGAGCACTTGGATGCGTGGGGTTTTGGAGGTTAGCTACGATGTTGTGGACGTGGTTAGATAGCCACTAAAGGATAGGCGCCACAGGTTTTAGTCAGGAAAGGGAGAAAAGGAAAGAAAAAGGAAAAAGAAGAGTAGAGTAGGGGCAGACCCTGTAAAACCTGAAACAGGTAGTGCTCCAAAAAAAAAGGAAACAATTTTAAAAGAGAGACAAACTTTTACCCGAACAACCAAACAGTAACCGTATATTTAATTTAATTTAAACTTACATTAATAATGGTCGAATAAATATCGAACGTAAACAATAATGATACTATGCTAGTTTTTCCCCAAAGTATTCATAACAATCTTAACTAACACAATAATTATAATTCAGCCCTGACGATGGCAAGTGGTGAGCCGTCGCAGATGCCCACTAAGAATAAAAAAAAACTAAATGTATTTAGTTCGTTAATCGAACCCTAAACGTAAAAGAAAAGTTTCGTTAATTGTGCCGCTCCCGACGGTTGTAGTACTTACAAATCGCAGCCGAAAGGGCGAAAGTAACCCATAAAGTGCGATCTAAAATAGATCCACAATGAAAATAGTAGTGCTTAATTTTTGAAACGGCTTGCCTACGTTTCACAAAATAGAATTTAAATCCCCAATGATTTTGATTTCGGTTTCTTGAATTTTATTAAAACCCTTAAGAAATGGTATTAAATAGAAATATCGATATAGTCTGTTCAGTGCAAGGCATAGAATGGCAGCAAGACATTCAATAGTACAGAAATTTTTATTACAGCAAAACCTGCTCTGAACAAAATTATCCGTAATGACAAATAATTAATATTAATGAAAGACAAAGTACAGAAAAGTTACAGAAATTCTAAATTTGAATATAAACATCTATACAGTTTCAAACAATGCCTGTAATTCATACGACCTCGATATCTGTTCCACCCTGTATATAATGTATTTTAAAAACAGGAGCTTCAACGCGCAACTACCGTGTGAAGGTAGTGAACTAAGTAGGTCAACGTCCTAGTGAATTATAGGTGCGGTTTTTTTCTTCTTTTTGTATGCAGAAAGAAATTACAAATTGAACAAATCAAACTCCAAATTATTCAACCACTTTAGCCTCCAGTAAAAGAATGTTATTATAAATGATAAATTTTTGTTACAAGTAAGTAAATAAGGTTAAACACCGAATGTAACCTAACTCTGTTGTACTGATTTTAGCAATACACTGTTCATTACACAAATCCTGTGTATATTGAATAATAAAGAATTCTGACCTTTGATGAAGAATTACCAAACTGTAAATGCCCTTCGTGTTTCGAAGGTGGTAGTTACTTTGTGGAACCAAGACAGCTAATCAGTAGCTAAGAGCCAGCATTCCAGTAGGAATAGGTACGGAGGTGATCGGTAGTGGATTCCAATTTGCTAGTTACGTATATAAATCAAGAATAGCTGTTTATTTCGCCGGTATCAAGGCACTGAAAGTGATACAAGTAAGTACGTTACTAATTACCTTATACAAGCATACCTCTTTTTAGATGTTTAGAGCCGATAGCGATGATTTCGTTTCAACAGACCTCTGTTATAAATTTAATTAATCTTGCGAAAGTGCCTAAATGAAAGAATCGATTTACTAAAAGTTGTCGAACATGTGTTAAACTTACCCGAGGATATGAAGATTGAGAATTTCAATAAGATCCGCTTGTAAAGCGTCAGTAAGGTTTTATACCAAAAACCATTACCTTATATGAAAAATTTTCCAAAGAAACGATGCTTAAACATCTTATAAACGGAAGGAAAAATTTTTCTTGAAGATCAATCTCCCATCGGAAAATGGCGTGTTAAGTAAAAGAAAGATCAGGAACAACGCCCTAACAAAAGCAATATTGCAAACCTGTCAAAACTATTCAAACTAGACAAGAATGTTAAAACCAAATTTTGATAAATAAATTTTACAGATATCCCATTGTTGTCTTTTAAAAACAAGATTCCTTTTCAAACTTTATTAAATGACCCTAAATCTTCGAGATGGCGCAACTTGTTTAAATACCAAATTTATATCTATAAAGGAATAAAAAGATGTGTACGTTAAATAAATTAGTTTAACTGTAGAGGTGCGAAAAATAATTTTTGAGGTACGAAATTAAAAACATTCCACCAACGAATACCGAAATATTTATTTAGATGTAACTAATTAGTTCATTCATTAAAATAAAGTAACGGGAGTTATCGAAAATACACGTTATTCACGATAAACACGTAACAAGCTGTAGTGTCGCCCGACGATGACGACACCGCGTGCGAGGATGTACTCTAGGGTGGTTTTGAAAGAGGTAATGACACGGATAAGGGATGTGGGTCTGTTGGTCGCTTTGAAGATGATGCGAACGGCCTTCCTCACGTGTGGAAGATCAATCGCACCGAGGATCTCAGGTTCTAGGATGTCCTTACCTACGTGACGAATGCAGGAAATATACGTCGCTCTAGGAGTGGTGTTGTAAGGACGGGGACCGGATAGTTGGGTAATGGTTGCGGTGGGATCATTGAAATGGTGCCGCAGCCTAAGGTATGTACCATCCGGCAAGGGAGAGGAGGTCTCTAGGAGACAGATGTGGTTATGGTTAAACGTTAAGTTTAACCAGGGAAGATTTAAGGGTTTTATGGATGTGAATAGGTATTTTTGAGTGGAGGTGGTTTTCGGGATATTGCGGATGCAATACCTCAAGGATTGCGAGCGGGTGGGATTAGGATTAGGGGAAGCGGGTGTAGGAATCACGGCAGGTACAGGTGGCTGGGAAGGTACAGGTAACACTAGCACAAGTGTAGGTGGATCGGGTATTGATTACTTTTTAGTCAATTCAGATAAGTACCTTAGGTATAAAGCAAACTATGATCCTGGCATGTCTGACCACTATGCTCAAGAAGTTCACTTAAAAATTCCAAAAATAGATAGTATGAACAATACAACTCCGATTAAAAGTTATCGTCGTAGATTTTCACTATCTGCGGTTACCTAATTTCAATACTTATTTAATAGAGAATTTAATGCAAATGTTGACAAGTTCGATGAATATATTAATCAGTTTATTACCACATTCTTTTGGTGCTTTGAAACCGCCTTTCCGATAAAAAAAGTATGTGAAAACTAAACAAATGTTAAACTCGAATTGGAAAATTCAATTTTCCAGCTAGAATATAACTGTTTGGTAATGTTACGTAACTTGAGTAATCTTAGTGGTGAACTTAAAGAGTTATATATTAATAAGAAACGTCAATTAAACAAATCGATAAAATTTGAGAAAGAAAGGCACATCGAAAAATTAGTTAATTATGTTCCTAACAGGGTAAAAATGTTATGGTCTTTATATAACCAATGTAACCGTAATAAAAGCAAGGAGAAAAAGATTATTTCTATTAAAATTAATAATATCAATATAACTGACGAAAGAAAAATTGTCAATGCTTTTGCTCATACATTTTCCAGTATGGTTAATGATATTAAAATTAAATTTAATCTTAATTCATTTTCTTGTACTGCATGTCCTAACTTCGAGCCTGTTGATGAAAATGAAGTCAAAAAAATCATGTTTGATTTAAAAAGTAACCTAATCGGTCCAGACGAAGTTCCATCTTCGGTACTGAAAAAGTGCTTCACTGCTCTTAGCAGTACCTTAAAAAACATCAACACCTCGATTTCTTATGGAAAATTTCCTTCATTTTTAAAAATAGCGCATACTATACCAATCTTCAAAAAAGGTGACAGAAGCGATTTAAATAATTACCGACCAATATCGATGCTCAGCTACTTTTCGAGCCTGTTGATAGAAAATGAAGTCAATGAATCTATTATTTGGATGATTTGATCTGTCATACGGATCAATTTGGTTTCAGGAAGGTAAATCCATCTTCGAGTACATATGAATGTATACAATGTTATAATAAATTAAATAACCATCACACATTTTGTATTTCGTTTGATCTGAAAATTCTTCGATTGTATAGATATAATTCATTGCAGAAATATACCAATTAGGCATTCAGTGTACTTAATGAGTGGGTAATTTTGAAAGATAGAACGTTCAAGTCAATTAATGACCAATTCGGATGCTAGCTCTAATATTGGCACAAGGTGAGAACAGGGGTCTGTAATCGAATCTATTATTTATAACGATCTGCTCACATCTGCACAGTACTGGTATCAAATGATATGTATGGTCGTCTCAGATAAATCCACTGATATTAGCTAATATCGAATGTTACAATTTAAATAATTTAGCAATTAATTTTGAAACGAATATCATGTTCATAATAAATACATTAAACCTGATTTCTGATTTCGATTATGGCAAAATTCATTTGATTGTATAGATAACTTTCATGAGACAACAATTGACGAAAATTTATCATCGAGACCATGGACTAACTGTGCGACTAATATCCTATTCTCTGTAGATAGAACATTTCAATTCAGCATTAATAATGATTACGCATTCTTCATACTTAGTTATGCCGTGATAATTGCAATTTGGTAGTCAATGGTCCCTTTACAAACAATTCGTATTCTTTAGTTTATATCGATTCAGCTACCATATTAAGAAAGTTTAAAATATTACTTAGGGCCATATATATTCATAAATTACTGTGTGCGTGTGGTGTACGTGTGCGTGTGCGTGTGCGTGTGTCGTGTTTGTGTCGTGTGCGTGTGCGTGTGCGTGTGCGTGTTGTGTTGTGTGTGTGTGTGTTGTGATTAGATGTAGGTGGACCGGCGTTTTGATACAACCGTTACGGTAGTACGGTAGCGACCGTGCTTAACCATGCCGGTTGTTAATCGGGTTTTGAAAAAAGTAAATAAATTGTTTTAAAGAAAGACCGGGTCTCTGCCGAGGTGCAGTCTCATACCCCGAGGAATAAAGACTTGGAAATCAGAGACCCAAATAGAAAAAGGAGAAAAACAAGTTTTAAAATGAAACAATAAATTAAAATTAAATAAACAATATTTTTTATTAAACGGTAACTATTGTCTTACCCAACGTCGATCCTATACTTCGCGGTGGCGGTGTCCTGGATGCTTCTTATTTACGTTCTTCAATCCTGCTGTATTCTGGCGACTCCTGCTTGCTGCTAGGCTGGGGCTCCTCTACCGCTTCCTCGTATTATCTGTATGCAAGCAGTGACAGATCTAACTCCGAAGCGGCGAAGATCACGATGCCGGAACGATGAGCGTAAAAACGTTAAGTTCTTTTTTTTGGAAATTAAGAGATTGTAATGAAAATCACAAAACCCTTACGCGAGAAGGGGTTTACGTTCGTTACCGAGGTTCGGACTGCTCTGTTATTATCGGCCAGACGTACTCTTTTATAGCCCGAACCCCCCATCATTTTATCGATTTTCTCGTCGACTTTACGTTTAAGATTCCTTAACAGGCCGATCCTCTATGACGTCACCAGGAATATTGACACTTGTTTTGAGAGCTTCTTTTCCAATGGCCTTTGGACCAGACTTAAATAAAGGTACTATAATTCTAAATATACCACCTAGCCGGATTCCTATTCTGTGACCACGTTGATATGGTGCACCGCTGTAAATTGAGCCGATACCGTTACTGACCTGATTCATATAATATTGTTGATTATATTAATCTCGATATTTTGAAATTCCCGTGTCATCATGGGCATGTATTGGCAAAAAAATTTACTATACTAAGCGGAGATAAAACATCACATAATTTGAGTTAACGATGTATACGCATAAGAGATTGAAAATCGAAATTGCGGAAGAGGTTTAATATCAAACTTGCATTGGTATTCGATTTAATTTACTTATTAGCTCGTGGTTATTCCTAGCTTTTTGATACGCAATTTCGCATTAAGGCTAACGTTGCGAGAATACGATCGAGATATTAATGGCTTTCTCGTTGCGTTGAAAATTATGTCCTTTTTAAATCGTTCTACATATCTCTTCTGTGGTGGATTGTTCTATAAATTAAATTGTCTTCGCATCAGCGGCAAAGAACAAGGATACTGAATTTCCGAAATGCCTACTCTGGCCTGTTAAAATTATTCCTTTTTAGTTGTCTAATAAAACTTGACTCTTGGGTGGATTAACGTCATAATATTACTAAATAAGTGCAAAAGCGGCATTTAATCTAAGCTGAATTTAAATGCCTATCAAACTGTCACTGTATCCACCACTTTCAGGTATTGTTTATAAATTCGCGTCCTTCTCTGAAAATTTATCGACTTATTAGCGTCTTTATCAACCGTAACAACTCCAATTTCTATCGTCAAGAGCAACAGCGTTATTAAGATCGCTCATGTATCAACCACTTTCAGTTATCACTGCACTAATTGAAAACTTAATAGGGCTCTTCGTATTCATATCCCTACAAAGGTGTACTTAGTTAAGGGATTCTAACAGGATTCACCGTTTTAAGGATGCGTTACGACTAAACCTTTCGCGTACAGGTTATTCCACAATTGTAAAATGTTTTCATCGTTTCGTTTCAACCATCTTTAAAGGTGTATGAGTTCTGTTCTAACAGTTCACGTTTGGATGACTGATATACCTGTAAACCTTTTCGTAGGGAAATAACCACACTTCTTGTTTTCATGTTTTTTAAATCTTTCAACTAAGATGTTTTTGGTAATGTCACATTTGATTTATGTTTTATTAAATCTTTCACCTGATCTTTACATCAGGGTTATTTGTTACAATACCTGAAATACCGCCACAAACTTTGCCTTTATTCATCTGTGATTTCCGGTAGTATTATCATTTCCTTAAAATATCGTGATGCTTCAATTACAGATACTGCTGTCTTCATTTTAAGAACACTGCCCAGGCACTCTTGCTAACACATCAATAACCGTTAGTATGTAGTTGTATCCACTATTGTGTTTACTTAAAGTTCGCATATCGCAAAGATCCGCTTGTCACAGCTCGTAAATGTTACTCACAATGTACTTATTGCCGGGAAACTCTTTCTGGCAGGTATATGAACCGTATAAGCCTCCTGTGCCTGCAGTCATATTTTCACTTCACCATATCTACCTTTTACATTAACTAAAGGTATTATACCCGAAAACCGTGCCCGATGCTCTGGATCATAGTATACACCATCCATGTTATGTTCTCCACGTATCCCAATGTAGGCAAAGTCTTCTCCTTTGAAAGGATCTTCGTGGGGTCTCCCTCAATTCACTACCGGCAACGTAATTTTCACCTATAGTTGTAAGGCTCGGTTCAATGTTAGGTTGGTACAGTAGCATCACATCTTCGAGTATTTCCGATAAACTCTCGTGGTATATTTATTTCTTTAATGTACCTCGCAAATTGTCGCCAGCTGTGTAGGTTTGTGGTTTTTCGCTGTCTTAACGATTCGTGAACCAGATCGATTATGTTAGAATGAGGGATGATCTCACCTCTTATTGTGACAGTACCCCTTTTATTACAAAATACATCACCGCCCGTATTCAGTATACGCAAGGAATCAGTGCCTTTCTTATTGTATGAAACAGGCAGTGTTAATACTATCTCGTCGTCTGCCAGACCTTTGAGTTTAGGCAAATATCGAATATCATCATCACCACTGATCGTTATACTAGCGGGTTGACTTAACTAATTGGAAAAGTGTAGATATCTTTCAAGAACCTAATTATACTGCTACCGTTTGTCATGGTCGGTCATTTTGGTTTTTAAAACTTTATCCATGTCGTTACCCAACTGCGTTAATTTGTTGTTTTGCGTGACATCTGGGGTTTTCAGACGATGTATAAATCCATAGGTAGAATAATAATCTTCTTCAGATTGTGGTCCATTGTTATTGAAACAAATTACCCCAAATTCCGCCAAGTAATGATCATAACAGGAGCGGTAGAAATGCGCCGCCCTTCTGTACGAGAAACTATTTCTTCTTTTTTATAGATTCACCTCTCTCTGCCAGCCGCCGTAAAGTGTGTTTATGCTGAGAGAGTCGCTGTTTCTGCTCAGCTGACAGAGATATACGAATTTCAAAATGTTATGTGCACACTCGCAAATGCATTCTACCTGCTTACTATCCAGACATTTCAATAAAGCATCACGTTGACTTTTACTTAATCTGGCTAATGCGCGCAGAAAAATACCTTGAGGCCCAAATATGTGTGTTCTACAGCGTAGCACATCCGGCGTATTCTGTTTTAAATCGAACAATAAATATCCGTGCGGATTATAAGTAGCATCTTGGTCCGCAGCCCCTAAAATTTTAGGGTTATTAGGTGAAATTTGCCTTGTTAAATGCTTTATCTGTGCTCTGTCACGTGGGTTCTTAAACAAGGTTATGTAATGAGCGTTGGGTGAGATATCTCTCTGTCCACATCCTTGATGAAATATGTTTTGCGTTAAGAAACACACGCTTAGATTTCTATGATGACACTCCTTTGTAAAAATATCAACCACCGAACCGTTAGTCTCGAGCATTAGACCGTCAATTATTATTAAGAGCGGTTTTCACCATTAAACTGATCCATATCAGGTAATCCTTTCTGAAATTCAACTGAGAGATCTTTGAATAACGGTTGCCATTCGCCGTAAAACCAGGTTATTTTTTTCAAAAGCTATATCGCAGGCAGTTTCGATATTTTTTTAGAAAGTCAACGATAAAATACGATTCCCGACACCCCGTTGGCTCCGCTACTATTGCAGAAAAGCGATGCTTAAACTGACCTTCCGTCTCGAATCTCTAATCGATACTAAAGAGTATTCTGTTATCATCAAAACTTAAATATTAGGTGAAAAATATCTGTAATCGCAGGTATATTCTACCCTGTTTTATCGTGCTTATCTTGTAACATTAAAATAATCTTATTTGTTGTTATTTTTTAAATATCTACTAAAAGCCAGCATGTATTTTGAAATCGTGGATTAACAATAAATAGTTTGATGTATATCTAATTATAATGGGAGGGCTACGGCAAGAGGGCGCAAACCTAATACAGGCTTTTATAGCTGCCTTACAAGACTAGGACCCCTTATTAGAATACAACCCCCAGTGTATAAATAAATTAGGTCACAATGTGTAGATGGGATTAAAAGATATGTAATAATAATTTTAATAACAATTATGCAATCTCCCTTGATAAGAACGGGCCGTAATAAATATTAATAACAGATTAAATAAAATCTTTTTATTCTCAGGGGCAAAAATACGATCCCCACTTGGGCATATAAAAGAAAATGGCGACCAAAGGTGTCCCAAGGGTGACGTCACAAAAAAACAAAATGGCGGATGGTGTCTCTGTTCTACTAATCTCATCATAATAGCTTTGTATTTTGGTCTAATAAAAGGTATACATTTTTGTAGTACTTAAGTTATAAAAAATAATGTAGGTTCAGATTTTCTACTTATTTATATTGTGATAATGAAAACAATATAGGGGAGAGTGGGGATCAAAGAGGTATAACTTTGTTACTTTTAGAAATAAAACAGCGTTTATTAGATACAGAACAACTTTAACTGTTTATTTAATAACTTGACCTTAAAAAATGAATAAAATATAAAATTGTTGGTAAAATGTCAGTCTTAAAAAAATGGCAAATGACTCACTTTCCCTAGGCTATTAATGAATCATCTATTAATGAGTCCTTAGAGTAATAATTATCGGCAGTTATTACAAATATAATTATTAGCACCTGGTTCATTATCTGAACACTCTTCGTGCATCCAGGCACCACATTTTATGCACATGATCCATTCCTCATAACAAGTCTCTCCATACGTCTCATGACAATAAACTCATATTGTGTTTTTCTGTTCCTCTGATATTGTTGTTGATTCTGCTGATGCACATTTCTTCTTTTCCCCCTTGTTTCCTCTTTTTTTCACTTTTTTATCATTTGCACATGGGCCTGCTTTCTTAAAATTCTTTTTTACCGATTTTGCTTTTTTTTAATTTATCTTCGAGTTAAGGTGAACTAATGATTATTTTAGATCCTTCTGTGTTTCTGAATTTTGTTTTGGTGTTTCTTTTCTTTGTTGAAGGTTTTGGGATTGGACTTAAACTTTAAAAAGGAACATAACTGCATGACGGTTGTTCTGATGGCTCCAAAGTGACTGGTGGTATCTTGGGATAGCACTGTATATCGTCTGATTCCGAATGAGTTCCATCTACCAAGTTTTCGGAATTGGTTGAGAGATTGAGGCTTTCCGGATTGGCCTCTTTTTGAAGAATGTTCTCAGAACTGATCGAGGAATTTACGTTTTCTGGATTGGTTTCGTTTTGGAGATTGTTCTGTGAATTGACGAATGGATTGTCGCTTTCAAGATTGCTTTCTTTTTAAAGGATGTTCTCGGTCGCCTCAAAGTCGCTCTCTTGGAACACATCAGGATTATACGGGTAGATTCCCGTTTTTTCAAAACCGTTAATAATATTTGTTGATGGAAATGCCTTAATAAGGGCATTTTAATAATCGAGCCATGTCATATTCAGTGATTCTACGGCCAGGCTGGTTTGTGAGGCAATGGTCCATTTCTTTTGCCAGGTAGGTTTTGAATGGTGTAAATACGCTTACGTCAAGCGGCTGTAGCTTATTCGAAGTGTGAGGTGGTAGGGTCAAAAGAGTTACTCCAGAGTTTCTAGCCAGGTTTTTTGACTCAGTAGACTTATGGCTTGAATGCCCATCTAATATCAGCAGACTTAGAGATTCTTTGGTTGTTTTTGTGCAGTCTATAAAATGATTTTAAATTTAACAAACAGATCGGCATCCATCCATCCTGAATGTGCAGGAAATCCTACCGTGCCAGGAAAAGCACCATTCAATAAAGTTGGATTCATTCTTACACGAGGAAAACCATAAGTGGTGGGATAAACGCGCCCGTAGCACTGACACAAGCTAATAAAGTTGTATTTTTTCCTTTTTCCAGTGAATTTAATCTTCCCTTTTCCGCTAATATTTTTGCTGATTTTTGGGCGCAGGTAATTCCTGTCTCATCACACTTAAATACACGATGAGGGGGAAAATTGTACTTATCTAAGATCTTTTTTAAGTTTTTAAAAAATTCATCAACTCTCTGCTTTGAAAATCCTGTCACTCTTGAAATGCTTGTTGCTTCAGGTCTTGGATGGAAAGGTTTCCTGGACGTTTAAAAATGATATTAACGAGTCTTTTCCTGATAACTTCCGATCTTTATTGAATGGGTGATTGATTTGGTTAGCTTCAGCAAACTGAAATGCAATTCGTCGAATATCTGCCGTTGAAAGTCCATAAAACAGTTTTTCTAAATGTATTATATGTTCACGCAGTTCCATTTCCATTTGTGCAGTAAACACAGCTTGAACCTGCCAAGGCTTGTAACTGGATTGATCCCTGACGACTTATCCGTGCGTGTACGCTCGTTCGCGGAACATTGAAGACCACACTAGCTCTCTTGATTGACATCTCCTTATTCTGAATAGTTTCTAAGGCACGTTGCATAGCGTCTTCTGAATAAGACCCTTTTGGTCTTACGCACGTAGTTATGGACCATTTTCCACCTGAAAAAAAAACAAATAATTTATTTATATTCTAAACTACTATGGGGCAAGTGAGTCACGGTCAAGACTCACTTGCCTCAAAACGACAATAAAATAAAAAGAAATAAATCAAAGAAAAACAGATACATTTTGCAACATTGTAAATATCGGCCGGTATTGCACACAAATAAGGTTATGTCACGCCTATGGTGAAATAGCTTGATACTTACTTTAAGTTATGAAAAATCCTTACGTAATTTACCTTAAATATATTATAACAAAACGTAAAATAAAAAAAATATTCATGTCGGTATTGCACACAAATAAGGTTATGTCACGCCCATGGTGAAATAGCTTGATACTTACTTTAAGTTATGAAAAATCCTTACGTAATTTACCTTAAATATAATATAACAAAACGTAAAATAAAAAATATTCATGTCGGTATTGCACACAAATATGTCACGCCCATGGTGAATAGTGATACTTACTTTAAGTTATGAAAAATCCTTACGTAATTTACCTTAAATATAATATAACAAAACGTAAAATAAAAAAAAATATTCATATTTACCTTAGTTTTACTAATATAATACAATTATAAACTGCACTGACTGTTATCGGCTATGATGCCGGTTTTGTGAATTATTCCGAAAGACTCACGTGCCCCCTATAACTCACTTGCTCCACTCTCCCCTATAGTGGAGTTAAATTAGCTTTAAATCATTCATTATTTCGGAATAAATAGCGATTAAATGAATTTTCGTAAAACCTTTTAAAGTGCATCGAAATACCTAACAGAAAAACTTGTACGCTAATTATTTTTATTGTTTAAATAATAAAAACCGTTTTTTGAAGGTAAATCTGAAATATGTCAACGAGTTTGAAAGTAATTTTGCTCAAATTAATAGTGTAGGGGTTTTTGAGGTCGCTGAACAAGAATATGATGGTAAAAAATAAAAATTGAAAATGGTTAGTTAACAAATAGTTTGTAAACAATTTATTAAAAATGACGATTGTAAAAGTAATTTTACTAAAATTGACATTATAGTTGTTTTTGAGTTCATTTTTTACACTAAAATAATTATTACATCTTATTATTTAAATATAAAATTTTATACATTGAAACAAATATACGAAACGGTACCTTAAAGCAAGGGCGTAGCCAGGATTTATAACAGGGGGGGCAAACCATGGTCCATGGTCGTTCAAAATGTAAAATTTTAGGATAAAAAGAAAAGGCAAATGAAAACAAAACTTTGAGATTTTAATTATACTTAAATTAAACTAATAACATTTTTCTTGGGTTTAAACTAAATTTATCCAACACTTTCTTCACTATGCAGTCCTGATTTTCCTTCAAAAATTTTCGATGCACACACATCAAACACAACCCAGTGAATCTGTCATTACCCATTGTACTCCTGAGCCAGGTTTGTACCCTTCGCAGGGTACTGAACGATCTTTCCACGGTAGCAGTAGTGGATGGGAAAGCACTTAATATTAGCAGTGCGTACCTTGTTGCAGGGAAAAAAACATTAGCTTCCTCCAAAAGTGCAGCCACTTCAATGTCCTTTAATTTGTCTTCTGCTAAATCCTTTTTCTTCCACATATTGTACCACAAATCTAATTCTGCAGACATCACCCAACTTATAAAATTCCATGAAAGATTCTGAATTATTTTTGAAATCTTTTGAAGCCATTTTGAGCATGCTTGAAGGATGAAGATAAGTTAGAGCAAAAGCAGGTGTATTTTCGTTGGAAAATCTAGCATCCAAAGACGAAGTTAAAGAATCAAGATAGAGGATGATTATTTACCACTTCCAGTATTCAACTGCAGACTCAGATGGTGGATTACTTCTGTATACTTGCTTTTGAGTGACTCGTGGTACTGACAACTCAACCCCTACTTTCTCTGCGATATCAAGTGATTTTTTAAATAATTCATAAGAAACATTTTCGACATCTTGTCGATCTTCTTTGATTACATCTAGAATATCATCAATATGTTTCATCACCATAACCAAATCCATACTTTTACCTTGTAAAACGTTTACAACGGGTTCCAAAATTGCAGAGTATCTTGCAATTATGTTTAAGCCTAAGATGAATATTGGATTAGTAACTGCACAGTGCAATTGGTAGGCAGATTTTCTGAAAATTTTTTTATGCTCTTATATTTTCCCGACGATCTGGTTTCACAGAGCCTTGAAAGATTTGGAACCGATTTCTTACGGGCTGGCGATTCACGAAAGAAGGTTATTGTGTCTTTAACCGTTGCAATTGTGTTTCTTATTTCTGGTAGCTTGCTAGTATCATTGACCACAAGAGCAATGGAAAAATAAAGATTTAGCGTACTTTTTTTTAAGAATGGCCTGTACACCACCTTCTTTGCCGGCCATCGTGGAACACCCGTCAAATCCGAATCCCACACAATTATCGGCGGAAAAATTATTATCTTCTAAAAAACTTTGAATTGAGCTAGCGATTGTAGAAGCATCTTGACATTTTAACTCAATGTAGCCTACAAATTCCTCCCTGATTATTTTTTGGCTTTCATCATAGAACCTTAATCCAATAGAAAGCTGCTCTTTTCCAGCGATATCTGCTGTTTCATCAGCCATTACAGCATAAGCTTTTGCCCGTTTACAGTCTTCGATTATTTTTCCTTTGATAACTTCACCGCATAATTGTATGATCTCATTTTGAATTGTTGGTGAGGTAAGACTGCGTTTTTTGACATTTATCCAAGTGGCTCTTTAGCTTCTCATCACCAGAGTCAATCCTCAAATTTAAAAGGTCAAAGAAAACTCTCATTTCCTTGTTTTCCTCTAAGCGGCAAATCATGAATTCCACAAAATATTATGCATGAAATAGTTGCTGACAATATTTGTTTATTTTCTTCAATCGTCTTATGGGGCCCTATTTGCAACTGGACATCAACAGGAGCATTTTCAAGAAATGCTTTTGCAGCAGCTGTTGAAGATTTGTGGTAATGGCTGCCAACGTGCTTTCTACAATCTTCATGTATATCCTTAAACTTCATGTAAGGCCTTACCATAAATGACCCCAAAACTCCTTTAACTGTAGCAATTCTTGGCGGAAATAAAACACAATACAAACATAGAGCACCTTTTAAACGAGTTGAGTACACCAGCCATGGAGTATATTGATCTAACCAGCGATGGTTAAATTTTCTTTTCAAGTGAATGGCATCAGAAGCAAAATCGTAATTGGATGATGGAACCCAAGGGTGTTGTCAACAATTCCTTCTTTTTTCAGAAGGCAAGTTATTGGCACAACTAACATAACGACCAATGTCATTTTCATGGTAGCCATCGCGTTCTTCAGTTTGTTTAGAGGTCCCAGTTCCAGAGACAGCTTCATGTAGATTTGAAGAACTACTTGAGCCTCTTCAAAATAGATTCCGATTTTGATGTTCCGACCATTTTATTTTCATCTTCATCACAATCATTGCTTCCACTTCCACTACTGTCATCATGAACTTTTTTCCGTTTTAGAGATTTTGACCTAAAATAATAACCTAATATCATTCTTGTTCTTAGTCCCTAGTATAAAATTAGTATAAAACAAACTACCATGTAATGATAGCTTATAATGTGGATATACTATATCCGATGTTAGATTAAAAACACAAAATGAAATTAATAACACGTATAAAGTGCTGTTTGATCTTTAATATGTAAAAATTTCAAGTTTTTATATTTAGTCCCATTTGAGATATCAGCTGTCAAAATCGGTGCATTATTGTAATGCACAGAATCTTTTGCCAAAGCTAATAAAAATTGTTTCACAAAGATACAAGCAAAGAGTAAAGATCAATTGGCAATTTTGTAAAGGGCTGCAATTGAATTTTTTTCCAAACGTTGCGATACAAATAATTTTGAACAAAAATTAACATCGGATATAACATATCTACATTATAAGCTATCATTACATGGTGGTTTTGTTTTATTTGGTGCTGGTCGAGCAACCAATTTTCAAATTTTTGGACCATTTCTAATGGAATGACTCTAAAGTTTTAATTAAAAATTTAATTTTCTACTGAAATTATTTAACTTACCTTTTTGTAACCATTCTTATATCCATATTGTCTTTTCTGTGATTTCTGTCTCTTTATTCTGTGGTAAAACTATAGTTACGGATTTTCCCTCTTGTTTCTCATGCAAAAATTTAACACTGATAACTATTCACACCAACTTATTTAAAACCAATAAAGTTAACAAAACAACCCAAATATTCACTTTCTCAACACTTTTTAACTATTCAGCTTTTAAATCTCGCGCCTCGCTTTCTATTCGCCGTATGCAACTTCGTATCCTGCACTATGTACTGTACTGTACTGTACTGTCTGTCTTTGCGCCGGATAGGAAATTTTATACCCTTTTGAGCCTAGAAATTGCCAGAACATTCGTTTCGCCGGTTCCCGTATATTCCTCACTTGTATCTCGATTTTTATCGAAAAAACCAGTGGCGTTTCGTTACACTATTAAATAGACACTGTCGCTAGACAAGAGCACTTACACACCAACTCAATAGTTGTTGCAAAATATTGTCCTATGTTAGGATTTGGAGCAAGTTGTGTTTTAACCACTTGATAGCTTTGCACGAACTGCACTCGGGCGTGACATTTTTCCGTACAGTGACGATCACCAGTCTCGTTCAGGCAACTTTTGTTTTAACTTGTTGGTGCAGGTCTTACGTACGTTACAAGAGTATCTATTTCGGATTCTGATGTAGGATTGTGTATTAAATGTTTCAAAATATTTCACACTAAAACTACTTATTGAGCAAATTTATTTTAATTAATTAATAGGATTAAAAAATGTAGTTAAATGAAAACAAAAAAAGTGACAATTTTTACCATTTTCTCAAAAATGTCCGACTGTTAAGTGGTTGAATCGAACATAAAATTGACGTATCCTGAGAGTAAATCGAACACTTGTTTTATCCAATTCTGGTGTGGGACAATTCTGGTTTGCACCAATGCATTAAATGCATAGATCGAAAACGCTATTAATATATATTTAGCACTATGTCAGTTTTCAAACAGCTTTGTTTTACTGATGAAATATATTTTAGTGATAAAGGACAGGCGAATAATTTTATTTATTAGAGCTTATTAATTAATTTTAAAATGTTCATAAAAG
This sequence comes from Vesta saturnalis, assembly GCA_036346205.1. Classification (NCBI taxonomy): domain Eukaryota; kingdom Metazoa; phylum Arthropoda; class Insecta; order Coleoptera; family Lampyridae; genus Vesta; species Vesta saturnalis. Next base: position 2,817,577 of record JARFJB010002254.1, on the reverse strand, counting down.
CAACCAAACGACCACAACAACAAACAAATATATAAAACAGATAACAAAAAAATATGCAGAACAGAAAAATATGTATAATTTTAGATTTAATTTTTGTTTATTAAAATTTAAAATTTTAATTTATTTTGTTCCAGGGGCAGTTTTTTTATAATGCCTTAAAGTATTTTGAAAATAAGATCACTGTTAACTTTTAAAATATTTGAATCTAAAATTGAAATCATGTTAAAATGTATAAATATTATTATCAATTTTAAAAAATTTAATTAAAACGTATTTGGGCCAGGTGAGAATACTAAAAGTGTTTCTTCATGTTCTATCTCTCTCTTTCTATCAAATGTATTTCCGTCGTTACATAATATTTGAAACTGATTGCGCCCTCCCTCTTTCATAACTCACGAGCCGCCACTGTATTCTTAAGTGCTTATGTTTAGTTTTGCTGAATTTATGATTTTTATAATTTTTATATACCTTCATAATTTTACCGACACCAGTATGTTTCCCGTTATTATATAAATTAGGCAGATGTAAAATGTCCACCATCAACATGCGTAACACATAATTTTGAGCAATGCATGGGTATGCACTCGTACACGTCCACTTTATACATTATTAAAGGTATAAAACAAAGAGCTGGTTTTGTTTTGCTTACTAAAATAAAAAACAGTAACAATTCATGTTACTCTACACTACAACATGAAAACTTCATTTTATAACAAAACAGATTCCCGAAACTTGCTTATCTTGGAAGATATATAGCTGTTATTAAACAAAACCACAAAAGTGTTACTTGCGATACAAACTTTTCTAGAATTCAAAATAATTAGAGAATTACTATTGGTTGTAAATGAAAGGGATCTAAATTTAATTGAAAACAAATCAAGGCTATAAAATTTTATTAAGTGAAGCTAATGCAAACTGGTCGCGCTTTTATGTAGCTGTGAGTAGGTACCCCAGAACTTTATACCTCATTAATAAAAATATTATTCATTTCAGACCTTAAAATTTTACTATGGCTTATTTGGTAGATACAGTACTATAAAATATACCGTTGTTCATAATATTTAAGGTTTTTGAGCTGAAATTTAAGTATATTGGTAGAGTCCTATTTTATATCATGCAATTAAAATAGCTATAAAGTAGATAATTTATCCATTAATTTAACTCAATGTCTGTAATAAATTTTTTCACAAAAGTTACAGAATTTAGTCCGGTTTAGAAAATTTGTGTTTTTAGCATAACCTGTACTTAGAAAATGATGTACAGGTTGTCCCATTTTCGTATGTTTTACGGGTATCTCGCTTATTTTTTAGGTTAGAACATTTCGTTTCGCGACTACCGTGTCTATTTTTAATGAATACCAGAGATGCACTAATCAAATTTGTTCAGCCATTTTAGTTTGTGAGCTACAGAATGAGTGCTATTTTAATGAAAAATTTAGCATTTCAGTTCATCCTGTAACTCTTATTGTCATGTACATAATTTAAAAAGTTAAAATATCTTGATAAATTTGTAGTTTTTATACAAGTGAATCCAATGTGCGTACGTCAGATTTTTTTTAAAGGTCACAGTTTTTGTAGATATTTGACATAGACCTACTTTTTTAGTATGGGAACCAACTGATATATTGATTTTTTTACAGTAATTACTTTTTTTGACCTATATAACTTTTTCAAAAATATAGCATAATCCATATTTATTTTTATAAATAACGTGACAAAATGATTTTATTCTATAATTTACATTGATAATAGTGGATAGCCGTGCGTAACCATGGTAACGCAAAAAACAAAATAACGTTCTGCCATTACTTAGGTATTTGATTTTTGAAGTTTCTGCTTCTCTTAAATTATTCCTGGTTACATTTTCGCAAATTTAGTGCTGATATTTATTGTTATTCGTTGTTTTTGTTTATTGTTATCGTTCTTGTTCTTGTTGTTGTTGTTTTTGTTTAATTATTTTTTAATATGGCTCGAAACCAAAAATTTGAAAACTTTGAGAAATATGATATGAATACCTGCTTGATATTACCTAATGAAAACGCAGACCAGGCCTTGGTACTCTATCTGAACAGGTCAGTTAACCTTTACCTTAGAATTTGTATTTATTTTATATACCTATTTTGTCATATAGATATCCCGAAAGAAGACCACCCGACAGAAGAATATTTCAAAAATTAAAGTTTAATCTTTGCCAACATGGATGTTTTGACAAACCTCGACCCCGAGTTTACAACAAAGAGGACGAGTAATCAGAGATCAACGTTTTAGCAGTTGTTCAAGCCACTCCTGAAACCTCGTGCACGAAAATAGATGAAGAGACCGGTGTGTCTAAAACAACAGTGCAAATGATTTAAAAAAAAACATAAATTCAAACCCTACAAGTATAAACTTGTTCATCATCTGCACCCTGGTGATGCTAAACGTAGATTGGAGTTCTGCAATTGATTTATAAATATGAAAACTCAGGACAATAATTTTGAAAAAAAAATAATTTGGTCAGCCGAGGCACATTTCACAAGTTCGGAAATTCTTAATAGACACAACTCGCGGTTTTGGAGTCAAGAAAACACCTACGTGATTTTTCCTAGAGAGCGTCAAGGCAGGTTCGGATTTAATGTCTCCTGCTTCATTTTTAACCGAAAAATAGTTTACAAGATTTATGAAGAAAACCTAAACTCTAATGGGTACATACAAATTCTACAAGAAAAAACTATGAACATTTTAGAAGGTATTCCACTGACTCAACTGAACGATATATTCTTCCAGCAGGATGGGGCTCCAGCCCACAATCCTAGAATAATACAAAACTGGCTAAATGAACGTTTTTCCAGGAGATGGATTAGAACAAATGGACCTGTTCGATGGCGACCTCGATCACCGGATCTCTCGGTTTTGGATTTTTTTTGTGGGGGTATTTAAAGAATAAAATTTATTCAAGGCAATATGGCAACATGCAACAATTAAAAATTGCAAGGGAAAATGCTTTTGCAGAATTACGAAGACAATCATTTATTTTGGAAAATGCTATTAAAATAATTTATGAACTTTGTGAAACTTGTAGGAGACATAATGGTCTGCAATTTGAACAATATTTGTGGTTTTATTTTGTTTTTTATTAATGTAAATTATAGAAAAAAATCATTTTGTCACGTTATTTATAAAAATAAGTATAGTCTATGCTATATTTTTGAAAAGCCCTTGGCAAGGGGAAAAAGATTTAAAAAAAATATGTATGGTGTCCCATAAAAAAAAAGTAGGTTATGTCAATATCTCAAAAACTGTGACGTCTAAAGAAAATCTGAGTACGCCACTGGATTCTGCGTAAAAAATCTACAAATATCAGTTTTTACTTTTGAATATGTCTGACAATAACAGAGTTACTGGGATGACCGAAAATGCAATTTTTCCAAAATCACCCTGTAGCACAAAAACTAAGATGGCTATGGCAAATTTGATTAGTGCATCTTTAGTTTCATTAAAAAGTAGCACGGAGTCGCGAAAACCGCAAGGTTCTAACCTATAAAATAAGCGAGATACCCCGTAAAACATACGAAAATGGGACAACCTGCAAGAGATGTATTCAGATAGTCTACCTCTACATCATGTTTTTAGATTAATACTTTTCTGTTGTCTGTGTAACATGTTTCCTGTTTTTCATGAACAATTTTATACTCACAAACTGATGTCTATTTTTGATTGAATTTTTAAGAGAATTTAAAAAAAATCAGCGATATTTCGCCTGTTTGTCCGCGAGGTTTGTAACATAAGTTTGAATACCCTTGCTATTTGTAATTATTCTGTTCTGGAAAGGCGATGTGCGTTACAAGCTTAAGGTGTTTCTTCTCAATATATTTATATTTTTTGTCTTTTCCTACAATCGAGAACTACATCCTCTTCAATTACATTTTCTTAACACAAATAAGTAGGTATCCGAAGAACGAGCTACACATTTCTGTAGAGTTTCTAATTTGCTTGGCAGTTTCTTATTTTTGCCTACAAATAAATAACTTAAGAGGAATATATTAAAAGTTTGACCCAAAATAAGGCGCCCATGTATCTCAGGCAGAGAGCTGAGACTCTTAATTTCCGGGTAGTGCGTAGTTTGCTCTAGATTGGATGCCAGATCTTATTGTAATAACCGTATAGAGGGGTAAATGGGGAAGCTTAAAGAATTCTTCGAGCTAGGTTTAACCTCTGCGTAAAATATAACTTCTCAATTGTCTTTTATGGTCAATGTACCAAGGCAAGTGTGGTCGGATGAATAGATGTGCTGACACAACACAGTGCAAGGAAAAACAGCAACTTGAATCGAGATAAGGTTGCTATAAGTTGCATTAATTGACAACAGTTATCTATATTTATTCAATTTGTCCGATTTACCTTTCGGTGCTTATGCATTTTTTATCAAGAAAATCCGTCTTATTGAAATATAAGTACACGGGTTCTGAGCTTATACATCTGTTACCCTAGTCAACGTAATCAATTTATCAAATACATGCGAAGAAAAGTATTCGTATATGCCGCACCCTGTACGTAGCATAAGCGGCGAAACAGACATTTCTCGTAAAATATGTGACAGTAGTAAGAGAGGAGAATAGGACAAATCCACCGCCATGCGCCTTGTGAAGTTTTTAATTTTAACCCCTGGAAAGTATGCAACCATGGAGACATATCTTAATTGCAAGTTTCTTTTCAGGCGCCATTTTCAACCCCTTGATGGCGTATGTATGGTCCTCGCCCTGTAATTAAGTCTTTTTAAGGTCTATAATTACCGAAATCGACTTCTATCAAAACATCTAGGTTATTACCAGTGATAAAAAGATAAAGAGCGTTTAATAATTTATTATAAGTAATACTATTTTTAAGATTAGATAAAACATATCTCATATATCAGTGGCAGCATTATTACCAACCTCCTTCATTTAAAATCCAGCATCTCTATCATTACCCTTTCTCCGTACTTTGTTGATGTGATGTCTAAAATGAATATCTTGTATTCTACTCCTTGTCTCGAATTCCGTCTTTAAAAAGGCTTAAAACATGTTGATGTATTTAGAGTTAATAAGTCCATATCTGTAGTTATAACATGACATTAAAAATCTGTGCAAGTAAATAAAAAAGGTAAATATGATAAAGGATAAAATCAAAACGATCACTTACCCATATTTTATTGGATACATCAAACTCTTGAGCCGCCTGGTGTTGAGTAAATTCAGATCCATCTTTTGCAACCTTCTTTGAACACCAGCAATTTCCAGATCCCATCTTAACCTTTTCATTTTTAACAGTAATTGGTCTATTTGTCTATATGATAGCTGTTTTAACCGTTAACATAAATTCGTATAATTTTTAGTAAGCGGAACGTATTAATTTCTTGTGACTTAAATATCTAATTGATTTGCTTAAATACTTCAATTGCCCAAATTATATAAACAGAATTAGCGAAAATTATTAAAGTAGAGTACTCTCCTGTCTTGCTTTACTATAAACTATCCGATCCGCAGACACAAATTCTAGACCAGGAGATCCTACGCCGCCTGCAGCCGTTCCTGTCTGTCCTGATAAGGGCCACCTGGGTTCACCCGTTCTTTGACACATTTTTGTGTTTAATTTGCGTTCGTTGAGTTTATACTATTTCATGGAATTAAAAAATAAAAAAATTATTGTTAATAATAATAAATAAATAGGTTAGGTCAATGCTCGCGCCGAAAACTATCCAATAAGACATGTATAATGGTGGGTGCGTGTGCATGAGTGCATGCAATAGTGCGTGCATGCGTGGGTGTGTGTGAGTGTGTGCGCGAGTGAACGCGCGCGCGTGTGCGTTTTTGTGTGTTTACATGTTTTGCGTATTTGCGTGTTTGTATATTTGCACCTGTGTTGGCGTCTGTGTCTGTGTTTTTCAAAGCCAACCTTCAGTGCTATGTAAGAAAGTACGCTGAATTTTAACATTAAAATTGAAATCTTGACAACTACAGTATAAATTGTAGCATTTTAAGTGGAACTTATCTCACATGTAAGTGAAGATTCAAAGTAAGAATTAGTTTAATATTGTTTGTTTCTCTGCACTTCAAACTGAAAAAAATAATCCTAAATATATGATACTACTTTCCTATTTTATATAGTAGTTTTGCAAATAATTAAATAATCCCTCAATCCTATACAATCGAAATAGTTTAAACATTAAACAGAGATCTAATCATCTTACGCACGCGCATCGTATACGCCACGGAGTTTCTATAGGAGCCTATTAGAGTTTTGTAATTCTTGTATCTTAGAGCATATACAGGGTGTTTAGGAGCACAATTTAAAAATAATTTGAACTATACAGGGTGTTCACAAGAAAAGATCCATATCAATGTTACATATTTTTTAATGGAACACCCTGTATATTATATGTTTTTGAAATATATGTATAAAATAAAGGCAAGTTGCAATAGAATTCCGTATACCTAAAACCTACCGTTTGAAAGATATTTTAGGTTTTTTGAAATTACAGGCTTGAATTCAAAATTTATTTTTGTTACGTTTATTATTATTGAAACAGCGTAGCCTCTACCAGTACTTTGAAAAAGAGTTGTTGTGTAAGACAGCATAAAATTTTTGTTAAGAAAATATACAGGGCACTCAAAAACCAAATGTCAACTGCAGGTACCTAATATTTCAAATAACTGCCTTTTAAATAGCACACCCTGTATTTAATAAAAAAATTTGTTGTAAAATTATATAACCTTTCAAATTATATTATGGTTCCCTATACCTAACTGTAACAGTTTTAGAGTTATTTTGATTTATTTTTTTAATTTTAAATATTACATCTAATTTTCTAGTATTAAGATGGCCTTGGAATACAAGATGACACCTTTCTTAATTTTATAGGGTAAATAAAACTTAGTACTAATTAAAAAAAATACGGGATATTAACAAAACATGGAAATAATTAATCACGTATAGAATTTGAAAACTAATTACAACTACAAACATTCTTTTACTTTAATAAATGTCAGAAGTGGCGTGCATGATCAATACAAAGGTGTATTCTGTCTTGGAAAGACCTCTTTACATTTAATAACATTTGAAGTGTTATTTCTTTAAAGGCATTGCGTATTATTGCCCTTATTATCATCAGCTATTGTTGGTACGTTATAAACAATACCTTTTATGTGGCCCCATAAAAAAAATAGTCTGGGGATCTTGCCGGCCAATTTTGTGGTCCTCCCCGTCCTATCCATTTATTAGTGAAAGTTCTATTGAAATATTTTTGGACTCCAAAATGTGTCGGAGCACCATCTAAATGAAGCCACATCTGTCTTCTGATATCTATGGGAATATCTTCTAAAAGATCGGGTAAGTTATATTGGCAAAACCTTCTAAACTTTTGATCGTTTAAATTTCCATTAAAAAACGAGACTCTATTATGTGCGATCCCAAAATTCTGCCCCACACGTTAACAGACCATCGGTGCTGATGATCAAGGGTGCGAACTAAATGGAGATTTTCATCACTGTAGTGATGGAAATTGTGGCTGTTGACCAATCCGTTATTATGGAACGTAGATTCGTCTGAAAATAGTACAGTCACAAAAATTTCATTTTCACCCATTTTGTCGAGGGCCCATAGGCAAAAATCAAGTCTTCGAATGAAACCATTATCAAGCAGCTCCTGATATAACTGAATGCAGTATGGATGAAATTTGTGTCTTTTAATTATTCTATCAAAGCTTCGTTTGCCGAAAGCTACTTCTCGGCTTATTTTACCCCGACTTGTGTGGGGATTTTCAACAAGGGCGATAATTACCTGAAACTCATTGTTTCCATTTCCTGTAATGCTACCTTGCATCTTCAAGTAAACCTAAGAGAATCAGAATTATTATAATTTAATTACAAATTTCAAAATAAATCAAAAACTGTTAGAGTTGGGTATAGGGAACCCTAGTATAATTTGAAAGGTTATAAAATTTTACAATACATTTTTTTATTAAACACAGGGCGTGCTATTTAAAATAATGCAGTTATTTGAAATATTAGATACATGAGTTGACATTTGGTTTTTGAGTGCCCTGGATATTTTCTTAACAAAAATTTTATGCTGTGTTACACAACAACACTTGCAAATTACTGATAGAGGCTACGCTGTTTCAATAATAATAAACGAAGCAAGAATAAATTTTGAATTCAAGCCTGTAATTGCAACTTGCTTTTGTTTTATTCGTATATTCCAAAAAACATATAATATACAGGTTGTTCCATTAAAAAATATAACTTTGATATGGATCCTTGTCCGTGAATACCCTACATAATTGCAACTATTTTTAAACTGTGCTCCTAAACACCCTGTATGAACTCCAAGAAAAAAGAATTAAAACATTCCAATAGTCTACTGTAGAAACTTTGTGGCGTATACGTGTGATTGTTATATAAATTTTATTGCATATATATATATATATATATATATATATATATATATATATATATAACACACACACACACACACACACACACACACACACACACACACACACACACTTCTGCGCAGTATGGTATCCTATTAGATTCCGTGGCTTTCGTTTCGTATATTTTCGTCGACTCTGATGCTGAATGATTCGCTTATTTATATTGTTTTTTCTAATTTCACCGAACACCTGGAGGAGATAAATTGATGTATAGCAATCAGCAGAAACTGTTATTCGATCCTCCAATGCAACAGTTGGATTTTTTTGAAAAAACAAGCAATCATTATACTTAAGACCCTTTGCGAACGCACCATTTTTGTTGATTTAGGTTAATTTTGGAACACCCGTACAGATGATTGCTGTTTACTTTCAGGCTCATATGGATATATTCATGTTTAGACACACGTTACAATGAAATATGCAGAATTTGAACAACCATGGTCAAACATTTTAAGCCTTTCCTTACACCACCTGATAGTGATTTCTTTGAGCTTCTGTCAGGTTGTGAGGAATGCAACGACTGCAATGCTACCTGTCATTTAAATATTGTTTCAAAATGGCATCTATTTGTTTCGCAAAATGCCTAGGTTGTCTGTATTTCACTGTATGTTGCATGTCGGATGATAAAATCATTTCACGCACATTATCAATATTCCTTTCGACAACAGTGCATGTATGGGATGCCATACTGCACAGAAGTGTGAGTGTGTTATATATATATATATATATATATATATATATATATATATATATATATATATATATATATATATATATATATATTGTAATGGCTAAATTTGATTAAAAATAATTTAGATACGTTTGAGGGAAAAGGGTTGTTTGGCTGTGAGTTTAACAGATTAGCGGCTTTAATAAGGGATATAATATTTAATTGTAAATAATATGATTAATGGAATTTTTTTAAATTTTATGCACCGGACTAACTCAATCTCAATTTGGGGATAGAGTTCAAAGTAATTTAGTTTGAAGTTAAATTCAAATCTGAAAATGTGTATATGAAATATACTTTATAGAATTATAATGAAAGTATAAAATTTATCCTGAATACAATTTACTACAAACGCATGCGTTGTAATGAACTTAAGTGAAATCAAAGCTGTCAAAAGTGTCAAATAAATAATTTAGAAATATACTGTTTAGATCCAAAATGAAAATTAGAAAAAGAAAATAATTTAATACCTTTACAGGTGTTTACACAAGTAAATATTTAAAATTCTAAACCAAAACATGTATGTAATAAATATTAATTTGCAGGAAATTTATCAAATGAATGTCCACAATCAATAGGGTTATATAAAATTTGTGACTCACATATACTGTCCTCACTGTAGATTGATGTCTTCGGATAACTCCAACTAGATACAGGCAATGTCCACTCGATTGTAGTTGTTACCATCACCCATATACAGTTAACTCGATTCTCAGGTTGTCGAAGACACCAACTTCCAAAACTTATGATGTTTTCTTCGAAATCAGCAAAACTCCAATCACTTATTTTACTTTGGTAACTTTTTATTTAATTAAATTTAAAACTTAATGAATGGTATCGTTTTAAAAGAAATATTTAAATATTATCCAAAATTTTGTTGATAAACACTTTTATTTTTAGATGCCGATTCAAATTTTATTTAAAAGAAATTGTCCGGAGAAATAAAACAACATTAACCAAATAAAAGTGGGTTTTAATTTGGTATAACGGAATCAACTCAAGTTTGATAACACAAAAAGAAAACTTTACAAAATCGTGACACAAATTAACACGTACAAAATATTTTCCGAAAACGACAGGTATCGGAGACCGAACTATTTATGTTAGCCGTCGATATAAAAACAAATGCTCTCGGAAGTATTCTTCGTAAAATATAACTTTCTTTACGAAAATTTAAATTAGGTTATGAAACTTACTTTTTTTTACACAATTGCACAACACTGTTTTAACTTTTTAAACTTTGAACAAATTCTAGAGAGAGAGTTGAATTTCCAGAGCACTTCCTTTTATATCTTTCTGGTTGTTACCAAAAATTCATTTTTTTTCCAGCCATTTTGCCTACGTATCCAAGGCTCTGATTGGTGGACATATATTACAAATTGGACTCAAATGGAAATTTGGCCGTAACTTTCTTATACATAAGCGAAATTAAAAATTAATAACAGAAATGAAAACTACACAAAATTTTGAACAAAAAGACACCTAACAAGCTATGGTTCCTAAAATTAATATACAAAGTCACTTAATCTAACTTAAATAAGCTTATAACTATTCAAACTTACAAGCTACACTTAATCTAATTACAAAAATGGAATTTTGAGAAAATGTTGCACAAGTACACATACTTTTTGTGTTAGAAATATTTAATTTAAAGAAATTTTAAGCTTTTGCAATTTTATCCTAAATTCACCTCAAATTTCACACAATTTTGCGGTGAAAAGCGATGTATCCTTTTAAAAACTGTGCTATATTATGAAGGAACTTCTACTAATTGCTTTAAGAGCAAAATTTAAGCCTACAAATGTGAAAAAAGTATAAAATTATGTAAAAAACCTAGAAATTATAACCTAACCAAACTTAAATCTAAAATTGGAAATAGTTCATATTTAAAAATGTTTTCAACACTTGAAATGTTATGTTACAGGTTTGTAATTCTTGTCTTTATTATTTTCACTATATATTTGAAATGCATAATGTCATATAGCGTTGCATTAAAAAAGTCTCTTCGTCTAACACTCTTATGAATCATTTCACTATAAAAATGTACACCACTATAAATGTCTTTATGCCAAAATGTTCTATGCGTTCTTCTTATTGTTAAACTTATATCAGAATTTTTGTCACTAAGTCGCTACCAGAAATATGTGCGAAAAATGTCTAAACTGTACAAATTATAACCCTTTCATGAAATTTTTATATTTCCTGCTTTCAAAAACTAATTATACACTATCCCTAACATAATCCTAACTATACAGTTCATGTTTAAACACCTGTAAAGTGTTCACTTGCCAAATTACCCTTGAAAAATTGACTTTTATTGCAATAATTGAAATACTAAAATGACTTTACGAAAATGGTTATATTTAACATTCTTGACAATTTTGTTAGCAGCAAAATGCTTTTTATGATAAAACCAAACTATGTAAATAATATTCAGACTAATTTATACCAAACAAATCTATTTTAATCACATCGTGAACCAGATTTATATAAAACAGTGTCTTGCACATGTATCGAACTTGAAATCACCCCTTTTTATGACCCAAATGTCATTTAAACTGTCCGATACTTCTTTTACCTCTTTCTGAACATCTCAAAATATATATATATATATATATATATATATATATATATATATATATATATATATATATATATATATATATATATATATATATATATATATATATACATACATATCCGTCACGCGGCGGAAGATTTAAAATGGAAATATTTTAAAAACTATAAATATTTAGCGGTATCAATGTATTTAGATAAAAGTTAGGTCTTTAAGTGTACTATTCGCCCATATCAAAATATACAGGGTGTTCTATTTGAAATAAGAGAATTTATGTGCGTTGAACATGCTAAAGTATCACACAGTGGCTTCTCTTCCCTATACAATATATCAATAAAACGTTTACATATTTTCAAAGCCTATACCTAGATTAATTATATGCCTGAACTAATTTGTCTCAACTTACCAAGAATCAATTTTTATTGCTAACCTTACATTCAAGAAAAGGTACATATTTGTTAAATAACTTGGCAACGTTGCAATTTATGTCTAAATATATACATTGTTGAAAAATTATTCATTAGGCTATCGAAAAGTTTAATGATATACAGGGTGTTCCATTTTAAATAAGAGGTTTATACTCACCCTATTTCTACGAATCACCCTGTACCCATATAACTGTTGTATAAATGATTTTAATGAAAAAGCGACAACGAAGCCAGAGTCTTCCGTCACGTGACGCATTGGACACCGTGTGTGTGTGTGTGTGTGTGTGTGTGTGTGTGTGTGTGTGTGTCTATATATATATATATATATATATATATATATATATATATATATATATATATATATATATATATATATATATATATCATATGTAGTTGCCCAATAGTGCGTGTGTGGAAGATTGTGGGTTTATACGGAATATTTCTAAACTTTGATGATGGAATGTGGTGGGGTATCCTTAAGGCTACAAACCTAATATATTTTCACTTGAATCGCAAAGTTTATACAGGGTTATATTTTTCAAATAGAACCCCCTGTATTTCATTGCATATTTGGATTCCCTGGTCAATTCTAGTGCGACTTTATGTTTCACATATACCTCCTAAAACGAATTGTTTAGTCGCAATTCGTTATTACAAAAAGTAAATATCGCCATTATAAAACTTATAAAGCCATGACTACTAGACATGAAATGTACTAGCGTAAACCGAATGGTCAAATTCGAATTCTTGTATTTAGAGATATTATTTGCCAATTTAAAAAATTTGAATCTGTAGTAATTTGTTTTTTCAAATGGAACGGCCATTTTTTTCATTTTTGCATCCAATGCGGAATTTTTTTTTATCGTTCTAACAAAATAAATTAGTCGGTATCTATCTTCGGTAGATTTCTTTTAGTTTCACAATTTCTGATTAATTTGAATTATTTTTCAATGTTTCGTTAGTATTATCTAGTAACCCATGGAAAGCAAAAAAGAAACGTTTCATATTATAAAACATTATTTATTAAGTAGAAAAACAAAAATTACGAGCTAAAATAAAAAATTATTTTAATAAATGTTGAAAATGTCTACCACCTTGTTAATTTTCAGCCCTATTTAACTTTACTGGGTTAATAGTTACAAAAACGTTTCGGATTCTATTTTTCATATCTTCCACAGTGGTTGGTAGTTCGGCATACACTTTTCCCTTGCTGTACCCCCACAAAATGGAAAAGGAAATTTTGGAGATCTCGTTGGCCGTCGTCTTGGTCCATTCCTTCTTACCCACTTTGTAATAAATGCATTATTAAGCCATCCACTTACTTCACGGGCGTGGTGTGAAAATTCATGTCCCTAATTTGAGAGAGCGGGACATTTTCAAGGAGTCCAAATAATTTATTATCCAGGAAATTCAAGTACAAATTCGAATTTAGAATACCATCGAAGAAAAAGGGACCAAAACTGATGTAACGAATATGCCTGCCCAAACATTAATCGACCATTTCTTGGCTATGAACTCGCAAATAGTGAGGATTTTAATCTGAGTAATAATGAAAATTTGGCTGGTTAAGAAATTGCGGTCGAAGGTTCACTCGTCCGTAAACATGATTTATACAAAAATTGTACATTTTCTTTCAACTTTTATTCTACCTACTTGCAAATATTAATCTTGTTTTGAAAATCGGTTTCCTTGAGCTCTTTACGTAGTTGGATGTGCTAAGGATGAAATTTTTTCTTTAATTATTCTATTTTTTATTCTATTTTCTAATTTAGCTCGAAATTTTGTTTTGTGTTTATGTGTTTGTCTACTTAATAAACAATGTTTGATGATGTTAGTAGTTTTTTGTTTATTTTCCATGAGTTACTGGATAATACAGAATAAAAATACAAAAACACAGCAAATTACTCGAAAATTATGAAATTAAAAGAAATCTACCGACTAACTTATATCGTTAGAGAGGTAAAAACAATCTGCATTTGATACAATAATGAAAAAATGGCGTAGTTGGAAGATTGTGGGTTGATTAAGGAATATTTCTAAATCTGATGGGATGTGTTGGCTACAAACCTAAAATATTTTCACTCGAATCGCAAAGTTTATACTGGGAGATTTATATCAAAGTTTAATTTTTTTAATTGGAACGTCCTGTATATTATTGCATATTTGTATATTGTTAATTTAGAAAATTTCAACCAATGGTAACTTGATGTTTTCAAAAGGAACGGCCATGTTTTGATTTTTTAATTAAATGTGATCTAGTTAAATAAGTTAGTCGGTATCCATCTTTGGTCACAATTTGGGATTAGTTTGCTGTATTTTTCAATTTTTGTTTTGTATTATCTAGTAACCCGTGAAAAACAAACAAAAAACTATTCACAGTGTAAAACGTTATTTATGAAGTAGAAAAACACATAAACACAAAAACAAAGTTACGAGCGAAATTAGAAAATAAAATAAAAAGAAGAATAATTAAAAAACAAAAATTCATTCTTAGACATCCAACTGCATAAAGAGCTCAAGGAGACCGATTTTCAAAACAGAATTAATCTTTGCAATTGGGTAGAACAAAAGTTGAATGAAAATTTACAATTTTGGGATAAGATCATGTTTACAGATGAGTACACCTTCCACCGCAATTTGTTTTCATTATTACTCAGTTTAAAACGCTCACTATTTCCGGGTTCATAGCCAAGAGAAATGGTCGATTAATGTTTGAGCAGGAATATTCAGTACTTCAGTTGTTGATCCTTTTTTCTTCGACGGTATTCTAAATTCGAACTTGTACTTGAATTTCCTGGATAGCAAATTAGTTGCACTCCATTAGGATGATCCGGTGTTAGACTAACAAGTGAAAGGTACCAATTTCCAATCGGAGAGTAGTCAAGTGCTTGACAGAAGTAAATAAATTCGACCTAAGTGCGAAATCAGTCCTTCTCAGGACTGATGACGGATGAACAATCCGCTTCCAAAACGCTTTATTACAAAGCAAAAACTCAAATCATAAAATGTTGCTCTTGACGTCTTGTGCACTTATCTAAGCGATGTCGTGCATTTAGAATAACGCATCGAGACAGTGTTTTAGTGGCGCTATCCTGATGTAATCATATTTGGTTATGAAACCCTTCAAATGCTTGTACTGCTGGTCCAAGAAAATTGCCGATCACCGAAAAATATCGTTGGGAATTTACTGTTACTGATTGTCCTCGATTATTCTCAAAAAAAGAACCAATGAAGCATATGGAACATATTTTGTGTGAGTGTGCTTTGCATGTTTTTCTCTTGGATATCGACAATTTGTTTTGTTCAATTACCCGTCTAAATGAAAATATAATATTAACGAAATCATTAAACTCCTGCATCAAAGTATCAAAATTAAGACAGCTACGGTGATCAACCTCGATCCTCTTTTAAAATTTTTGAACACTAGATCGATTTAAATGTAAAGCAAACGTATGTTTGCTTATCGAACGATGCGGACTGGGGTGTAACCTAAAGCTTCGATTTTGATTTCACTTCTGAGAAATCCTTTGCGGTCACGGGTCTTAGAACATATTGTAGAACCTCTATCTTCAATTTGAGAATCCATTGCTTAATTAAATTATCAGATGGACTTTGATGATTATTCCGTAAAATCTAGTATTTCGAAACGATTTCTGGACTTGTACGTAAAGATGAATATTTTCACAAAAAGCACGCTGTTCACCACTAAAGAGTTCCATTGGGAAATAGATTTCACAAGACGACAGTTCGAATGATAACAGTGAAAATAATCTGACATTAGCAGTTTCCCTTAAAAACCAAAAACAAAATCGAATTTCATTCTGAGTCACACTATATTAAAAGAAATTGAAACCGGAAAACTGTATCATGTAGTAATTACTGCCTAAATGTAAATGATGTAAAAGTTGCAAATATAAAGTTGCGTATTAATGTTCTTAAGTAACAAGGTGATTAATTCAACATTTTGTAGTTTTTATTCTGAAATTATTACTTCTGATCACGTTACAGTAAAAAAGTTTAGGGTTTATCTGAGCTCGTTACCTGGGTTTGTTTACTTTAAATATATAAACCAAATTAGGCGAAGGAACAGATTTTGTGGAGGAATTACTGTAAATCGGTCTATCACTTTAAATGGATGTCTCTGAGTATTCTCTATCTCATTTTCACTTCTAACCATTTACCGTCTCCAATAGGATCAATATCAAGGGTTTGCACAGTTTTGCATTTGATCTATAAGAGAAAGCAATTTTCAGAACACTCTCTTTGCTTTTATATAAATTGACTGGTAATAAAAATTGACATTCCAAATTGTTTTCTCCTTCCTTGTTTAAGGTGTATAATAAAGACCAAAATGTGATGCGAACCCTTTTCATAAATACAAAGTATAAAAATTTAAACAGAAAACAACGAACCTATAAAAACCAACTGTTACAAAATAAGGAATTTTCTACAAAATTAGAATTTTATCTGAAATCTAGTGACTTTCACTTTTTTAAGGGAAAGTTAAATTGCGCGAGGAAATTTGTTTGTGTTTTTCTTGATCTTTCAAATTCCGTTTCTGCTGATTTACTAACGGAGAAAAGTAATTAAATCCTTTAACATTAATTAAATGCGCGCAAACAATTTCTTTTAACTTTTCAAACTGTATTTTAAATTCTAAGATCAATACTCGCGATAACCTATGTTCTAAACTGTGTTACAGATTTCAAAAACGTATAGATGATTTCATGTAAGTTCAGTTGCACGTCATTAATTTATGTACAAGTTCAAGTTCAACAAAGTTTATTAGAATTTTTATAGTATATAACATTATATAGTATTTACAATACGTATTACAAGATATAATAAAATAAAGTAAGTAATATTGCATTGTGTATTGTTGGTGGTGCGCTGCTCAGGATCCTTCATCCTCTTGAGCGCGTGGATTGCGTGGTCTTTGGGATTCGTAATTGTGTGGTATGCCTGTTGACATCATTGCGTTGAGATTTGTGGTATTCCAAAAAAAAAACGTTGTGGTAGTTGGTGATGCTGTTGGTAGTGTTGTTGTTGTGTGGACTGTCCTGTTGTCGCTCGGTTGTGGCTAATACTGTTGGTGCTCTTAGAATCTGAAATAAATAGAAACATGTGTTAGGTGTGTGCATACATTATCGGTGTTAACAGAACAGAATTAATGGATTGTCGATACTGTATATTTAGCTAGGGCACCAGTCTTCGTTCAGGACCTTTGTACAATTACCCGAAAAGGGCAACCACCTCTGAACCGTGCGTGAGGATCACTCCCACAGGTCCATCGCAGATTGCGCCTGAACGAGCGCCGCTGCCACCTTACGGATGACAGGCAGGGCCTTCTCCATATCGAGATCTCCGAGGAGGCCAATATGGCGTCGAATCCTAAGGCTGGAGCCGTTCTCGGTACTTCCGCCTTCTCAACCTTGCCTGCTGTCGTTCGAGCGTAACTGACGCCGGTTAGGGTTGAAGAAGGCGCTGCCGTCGGCGGTGTCCTCTTCGGTCGCTGCGGTACTTCCGTCTTCTTCCGTTAAGGAAGACGAGGGAACTTCGGGCAACCCCTGTAGCTAGCGGGGTAGTCCCCACCACAGTTTGTAATGCCCCCCTATTACGGTCTTTAATTAAATGATTATTATTTACGCGCCTTCTGGTTTGGTAACCCAACGCGGTTTTATTTTGCCTCAGCTTTGCTCAATCGTGTTTATAATTTATTATAAACGGGGTGTGGTTCGTCTTAACTAGTGGGCTGACACTGTCACCTTAAATAAATATCTTAAAGCGTTTTAAAACGTATATTAAATAAATTTAACAATATAAAAAAAAACTGGTATTAATAACAACTCAAAATGTATTTGTGCTTCTTGGTCCTAGCGGCTCCTCACACTCGTTCTCCTGGTGGGCGGCTATTTACTGTGTGTGTAGTCGCTTCTGTGAACAGAGATATTATTTTAATCTATTCCTTACCTAATAGGTAAAATTTATGTTACGGTCCTGTATTTACAGAAGCTGGTACCGTTGCTTTAAGTAGTTTCGTTCAACGGCGCCAGTGTAACGACCTCGGACGGAGAAAATCGATATCGTTCTCGGATACGCATGGCATAATCATTTATTCTTCAGTAACTCTGAGCGCTGAAGCGAGTATGTCGTACTCCAGGAAATAATACACGCGAAATGCGCGTATGCAAATGCGAGATCTCGACTATCTTTCTTAATTCTAACCGGTTTGATTAGGAAATTAGATTATTTATTTAACGGAATTAATTACGGATTTCTATACTAAGTCTAATTATCTACAATCAATCATGGAACAAAATACTTGATATTAAAACTACTCTAAAACGACTTTAATAGGTATAAGGTAAATATTGGATAATTTACGTACTATCTAATTTATTTACAAACGATCTCACACTAGGTGTTTGCGATGGTTATATTGACTACCAATTTATACAACCGATTTCGGGTGTACTCTCCTGCGATTAAAGACACCGTGTACGGTTATTGTGTTTGTCTGTATGTATTGTATGTATGAGTTTCGAGCGAGATCTCAGTAATACTCAGAAGACGTAGGCGACGGCCTGTCTTAACCGGATAGACTAAGAGAAAGGTCGCAGGTCTTTACAGCCCTGTAACAACCCATCACCCTCAAGTGTTTGCGATGTGACGTCGGGTTATGCGTGCATCTAGGTGTTAGTGTATTTTGTATTTGCGAGTGACGTCGGATCTACCCTTCGTGGCACTCTAGGTGTTAGTGTACTTGGTATAACTCCTGGAGACTCAGCCCGGCGTTATTTACGTTCTGTAGTGTTTGATTGTAAATTGTCAGATTTTATAACTTCACAACTTACGTGTCTATCAATGGCAGTACAGGATTAAACTTTAGGTTGCCCGGTGCGAGGTGGTGTGCGTTATCACACGATCGCGATAGACTCTTCGACGGTGAATAACAGGTCGGTGCTTACACGAAGCAAACGGTACGGTGGCGGCTGCTGGATATCGGCTTGACTTGAATCTACTTCGATTCATCATCCATTCTCTTACGGTTATTAGCAGGTCGGTGCTTACACGAAGCAATCGGTACGGTGGCGGCGGCTGGATATCGGCTTGACTTGAATCTACTTCGATTCATCATCCTTTTTTCACTCGCGTCGCGGGTTTATAAAGGTGCATCTGTGGGCGGCTTCGCGGCTACCGTGCGGGGGATGCCGTTATGCGATTGGTTGTAATCGTTCTGACGTGCCAAAAACTTACCGGTTTTTTAGAAATACACTTCAGCGGTGATTAATAAATTATTCGTTGTGCAATATCGCGTAAACTTTTGAAATTTTATATATAGGATGGTCCGCAAATAATTTATTCTAAAACGCATACGTAGAGGACGCTGGTTCTTTACAAGTTAACATACTTAGCCCGGTCTGTACGGGGTTTCGTGCATTCACTGGAGTGGTGCCTCCGGAGCACTTTACATAGCGTGCTTCCGTCCTGCAGCAACGCTGTGCGTAACGGAAACCTTGACACCGGTGACACTGCTCGATGCCAGATTTCCGCCGCAAAACCTCTACAGTCACGCGGAGGCGGGCGACGTGCTTCACCTCCCGGATCTTCTTGTTGTCTTTTTCGGTCGGCAGCTCTACCATCACGAGCGGGATCGGGCGTACTTGCTGCTTCATCCTGTAAACAGAAAGTGCATTAATGTTTTGCAGTTTTAGCTCTGAGCTAACGTCAACCTCGGGCACGCCACGTATCACCACATTAGTCAATCACTCGCTCTTTGCCTGATTTATCCCCAGCCACAAGAAGAATGTGTTTCGGCTTGTATGTGCTTCTAATCAACAACCAAGACACGCACCTGCATCGTGTGCAATTATTGTAAACACGGATCCTGCAGACAAACCAGGTCAGCATTGGACATCTACATTGATGATAATTGTAACGGAGAGTATTTTGATTCCTTTGGACGAGCACCTCAAATGTATCATTTACGTTTCCTAGAGAAGAATTCTAGATGGTTCCGTTACAATAAAACAATACTGCAGGATTACCATTCGGATGTGTGTGGACTTTATACGTTAACGTTTCTATATTGTAGATTAAATAGTTTATCAACGATTCATTTTGTAAAAAACTTTTTTAGTACATGTTCAATTGTAAATGACGAGATAATTAAATTATTGTTTAACGCCTGTTACCCAAACATTCTATTCTGGTAAATAAAGAGATTTTTTAGTACCTTACTTTTTTTAATTAAGAGTTGCGTAATATCAGATGAGCCTATTGTTTTTCTTTCTTTTTAATTCAGCATGTGTGTTTTTAAAAATCGTGTTATAGAATTAATGACTTTGGCGTTTTAAGGAAAGTGTGTTACTCGGATGGTAGATTATTAAAATAACAGGTTTATATAATTACACAGTAATTAGCTGAAAGTAAACGTGAATAGTGGTTTCTAACTACATATTGTTGTGGAATTTAAAACATGTAATTATTACATTCCAAACTTTTAATGCGGTTTTTATAAAAAAACAATTTTCGTGTGTATGTACAGGGTGTCCCAACGATAGAGTAAAGTAAGTTTATGCTTAACTAGAATTATTTGTGTAATTATTGTATGGACCATGGGGTAGAGGTAAGAAGTGTGCATTTTTTTAAAATATTGGAAGTTATACAGGGTGTGCCAGAAAAGCAGGACGTGAAAAAGTATGATTTTTTTAAATAGAACACCCCGTATTTGATTTTAGTTTTTAATTCTACGTGTCCATACAAACATATTTTGTCATACAAAAGATTGGCTGAAAGTACTTAGTTCTTGAGATATTCGCGTTTAAAGATTATTATGGTCATTTTCGTGGGGTTGATGAATGGGCAATTGTTCCGTTATTTCACAATAAAGAAATTGATATTTCGTGTGAAAAATGAGTGATATTATACTAACGTTTAGACCGAGCAGTATTTCTAATTTTCTCAACAGGGTGTTTTTTATAACCATTCAAATTTGAAAATTCTCAAATTAAAAAAAAAATCAGTTTTTTTTAATTGCACACCCTATATATTTTTATTTCATTTTATTCGGGATTAAAAAATCTATCATTTTTGTCAAATATATCCTATATCTATCTTTGATAGTTTTCGAGTAATTTCGATTTTTCTCACTAGCTACGTTACATACGATACTATAACATTATTGTGGATCGTGGTAGCCATGGAAAACAATTTCGACGTAATAAAACAAACCACCTAAGCGAGAATATTAACAGTTTTATTAATGAGAAACAGTAATTCAATAATTATTCAACATTGCGTCTTAGTAAATGCTCAAATAGACGGCCTTCTTGCTGAATACACATATTGAGCCTTCTTCTCATGTTCTGTCTCACTTCGGATAACATAAGAGGGTCACTGTGCGACAAGCTTCGAATTCTATTTTCATGTCCTCCTTGTTGTAGGTTTAATAATATACACCGATCTTTTATGTATCCCCATAGGAAAAATCCAGTGGAGTTAAATCGCATGACCTGGGTGGCCATAATATAAAGCCATTACGTCCTATCCATTTCTCCGGGTATTGCTGGTTCAAGAATTCTTACGTCCCGATAAAATGTGAGGTGCACCATCCTGTTGCAACCACATATTTAGTCGTCCTTCTAAATTGATATCCTCAAGTAACACAGGCAATTCTTCACGTAAGAAATGCAAATAGCTGCGGCCCGTTAATGGATCATTAAAAAATAGGGACCGATAATTTGGTCATTAAGTATACCACACCACATTTAGTGACCAATGATTTTGGTTTTGAACTTCTCGTAGCCAAAATGGATTATCAATGGCGTAATAGTGCATATTATGCCGATTTACAGCTCCATTACTTTTAAACGTCGCCTCATCGGAAAACATTATGGAGCACAAAAAGTTGTTATTTAATTGCAGCCGTTGATTAATGATATTGCAGAATTCAATTCGTCTTGCAAAATCCTCTTCTCGCAATTCTTGATGCAGCTCAATGTGATAGGGATGGTACTTATACTTCAGCGTTGTTCGATTCACGTTTGATTTGGAGGTATCACATATCGTCGCTAATGTTCTAGAACTCACTTGGGGATTTTCTTGAATATTTAATAATATTTCAAGTTCTTTTTCTTCATTAGCTGCCCTTTTATTAACAACTTTACGTTTGAAGTATTTAACACTACCGCTAGAATCAAATCTATCCATCAAATTTTCCAAGCCAACAGTAGTAGGTATTCGACGTTCAGGATATTTCATTTTGTATATTCGTTGTGCCAATAAAGGGTTTTTTTCAGCCTCGCCCAACAAGTATATCATATCAATTAATTCATTTGTCGAATAATCCATAATTGATACAAGAATTGATAACAAGTTAAATGCGAAAACGACAAATTTAATATGTGTTTATTTTGACAAGTAGGAAACCTTTGTATCTTAGTAACGCAATTATTATTTTCCATGGCTACCAAGATCCATGCAATGCAATGTTATCGAAAATAAAGTAGCTAGTGTGAAAAATCGAAATTACTCGAAAACTATCAAAGATAGATATAGGATATATTTGAAAAAATGATAGATTTTTAATCCCGAATAAAATGAAATAAAAATATATAGGGTGTGCAATTAAAAAAACTGATTTTTTTAATTTGAGAATTTTCAAATTTGAATGGTTATAACAAACACCCTGTTGAGAAAATTAGAAATACTACTCGGTCTAAACGTTAGTATAATATCACTCATTTTTCACACGAAATATCAATTTTTTATTGTGAAATAACGGAACAATTGCCCATTCATCAACCCCACGAAAATGACCATAATAATCTTTAAACGCGAATATCTCAAGAACTAAAAACTTTCAGCCAATCTTTTGTATGACAAAATATGTTTGTATGGACACGTAGAATTAAAAACTAAAATCAAATATCGGGTGTTCTATTTAAAAAAATCATACTTTTTCACGTCCTGCTTTTCTGGCACACCCTGTATAACTTCCAATATTTTAAAAAAATGCACACTTCTTACCTCTACCCCATGGTCCATACAATATTTACACAAATAATTCTAGTTAAGCATAAACTTACTTTACTCTATCGCTGGGACACCCTGTATGTATGGACAACATATAATATTTTGTTCAAACCGCTTAGAAATTAATTACTTTAAGGGAAAGGTAAATACGAGTTGCAGTAAGTGTGATAAAGATAATTAGGTTGTTTGTATATTTACACTCTAAAAATTAATTATGGGGAAATCAATAGCTACTTTTACATCAACTATTTATAAACGTAAAAGAAAGTGCTTTAGTTTGATTAGACGAGTAACACAAAGCAGTGACTATCACTCGTGAATCAGTCCCTCAAAAATGTTCTTTCAATACAGAGCTGGTAAGTGTGCTGTTAACCTTTTATTTATTTTATTTACTTGTATAGATTTTTAATTACAGTTATAAAACACATCTAAGTTATACGTAACAACAAGTTTCTTTAAAAATATTAAGGTGTACAATATACAACAATTTAACGAGCGGATGGATATTAAACATATTTCAATGCAATTAGTGCAGGTAAAACAATCAGTTTTAATATTCGTTTAGAAAACAATATTGTAATAACAGTTAGGTAATTAACTTAATAAAAATAAATTTTATTTCATTAGAGAATAATCTGAATATCAGTAATTTTTTTTTATAACTCACTGAGGCTTTTTAGTTATGATATTTATGATAAAAATAAGTGTTCTGTAATTAAATTTTACTGTTATTCAAATTCCCCACGAAAGATCAAACCCTAACACAAGTTCGTACACTTGTTTTACAAGAAAGCAATAGGGCCTCCTTATTAGAATACAAATTCAAATTTTACTTCAAGGGTCACGGGGCTAAGTACCATCAGTAAGTTGCGAAGCTCTATATCAGCTTTACAAGATAGCATTAGGCCTCATTATTAGAATACAACCCCAATGTATAAATAAAATTTCGTAAAGTTACAATCTGTAGATAGGAATTAAAAGAATACGCATAATTGTCTAACCTCCCCACCAAAAGGGCTCTTAATACAAACAAAAATAATCAGGGTTGAAATTCCCATCATGGGTAGAAAAATGCCCCGAAAAGAAACTATAAAATAAGGGTGAAAAATACGCCCCCTCAAGTAAGCGAGTAAAAACAAAAAAGGCCTTTATTAGGGATAAAAATTCCATCAAGGGGT
Organism: Vesta saturnalis; assembly: GCA_036346205.1. Lineage (NCBI taxonomy): Eukaryota > Metazoa > Arthropoda > Insecta > Coleoptera > Lampyridae > Vesta > Vesta saturnalis. Next base: position 2,793,175 of record JARFJB010002254.1, on the reverse strand, counting down.
TGAAAAAGGCCTCCGAAAAGAAACCATAGGGGTGAAAATCAAGGGGTTGAAAAAGGCCTCCGAAAAGAACCATAGGGGTGAAAATCATGGGGTTGAAAAAGGCCTCCGAAAAGAAACCATAAAAAATAAGGGTGGGAGCCCGCCACGTGGGGCATCCTTGTGACGTCAAAATCCAAATGGCACATGGTGCTTCTCTTCTACTCACAAGGCTACTTGACTTCTTTTGTAGACAATTCAAGCATTTTGAGATGTTCCTATTTTGAAAATCCATGGGATGGTTCGCCATTTTGTTATTTATCAAAATATGAAATAGTTGTAAATACAATTGTTTTCGAAAATCAGAAAATCAAATGCCGATTTTAAAAGTCTTAGAATTTTTAAAATATCATTTTCAATAAGGAAGATATGACGATTGTTAAAAAATCTTAAGAAGTCGAATAAAACATTTGTTACTAACAAAAGTTGTTTGTTTCGATGCTAACTACCATTTTCGGGTGTTATTGGGAGTTATTGATGACCTGAATTTCAATCTGCTATGTTAAAATTTGAAAATTTCCCCCCAAAATAACACCCTTATTGTCACCCCTTGTACACCAATTTCGTTTAAATGCTTGTTTTGTCGACATAATTGTCTCGTAGGCCTTCATTCCAAATTTCATCAAAATCGGCTGGGCAGTGACGACAGACACACAGACACTCTCATACACGCACACAGACATTTTGAAAATTTTCAAAAATTTTTTTTCTGATTCAGGGAGTCGTAAAACTTGCTTAGCGAGAAAGTAAAAATTAAGCTTCACGATCAGTACTATTAATTATGTTTGATTAAGACTTGTTGATGATTGACTTTATTTTTATTCCTATTTATAAATAATGAACTAGGCAATCCTGACATCGTTAATTAACTAAAATACTGATTTGGAATCAAGACCTTTTGTAAATATAGTTCCGTCACTCATCCGTAGAAGGTGAATGAGAGTGCGGTTGCACCCCCCTTAGAATAATGTAAGGCGTACATGTTGCAAACCCAAGAGTAAATTTACCAGTTATGTAAGTAATACTTACTGTGTACATTAATTCTTATCTCTGAAAGGAAAGTGAACTCTCATCTTTGCCAAATTTATCTATAACTTGGTTGATAAATTTGTATTACATTGACTTTATTCGCAATAATTCAAAACAGAATTATTTCAAAACCTAATAATGAAGTTAACTCAAAAGTAACTCAATTATATTTAACATAGAACCGACAGAAAATAAATACAGATCAATTTCATATTTCGGAAAAATATCAGAAAAACTAACTCTAATTGCACAAGAACAAGAAGTACAAAGTAGCTTTCAAAACTAATACGAATGTTCTTAAATGTTTATTTAATACCAAAGATTCAACTCACGACATTTTGAAATCGGGTATTTATAAATTGAACTGCACATTCTGTAATTCTGTTTATATTGGACAAACACTTAGGAACTTCATTATTAGATACAAAGAACATATTAGATGTTACAAATAGAAACACACAGACAAATAAAATTATGCCAAACATTTAATAATAAATAATCAACTTATGACATAAAATAACATAAAATTTTTACATTTTTGTAATAAAAAAGACAAATTTAGTGTTTTGGAAGTTTAAAGGTCGCCCGTTAAAATATGCTTTTCAATAATATTTGTTTTATTATTTGTAAACACGGTTTCATGAATTATTAGAACAAACATCTAACAGTCTTTTTCATTTTCTTTTTTTATCGCAGCTATATTTCTATTATTTTTTCAACATATTCTGTTTTCTAACAACCTCAATATAAAATTTGAATAATGTGGAATAGTTAAACAGTACTTCCTGAAAATTTTGGAAAGTGTACACCAGCTTATTGAAATGCGTATTAGATTTTTAATCTACACTTATGTACCTTCTCACGCTTGAATACGGTAATCTTTTAGTTAGTTAACTGATTTGTCACTGTCACGAACATATAAATGGTCCACGCTTGTGTCTTAAAACTAAGACGGCGGTGATTATCGCAATGTTTATTTACACGGCTTTGTTATTGTGGGGCTCACATTAAAATCAATAAAAAAAGAGCTTTCCAAAGGTATGGAATTATAGCAAAAAACAAGAACAAGATTACGTAGGAAACATGCGCCCCTTTTACAGTTTCCATTAAGGCTGTTTTGTCACTCGGGACAAATTCAGATTTAAAGTAGGCGGTTCACTATTTTTAAAGTCTACATTGTTACAAGATACATATTATCATTATAACGCAACCATTCTTTTGCGTTGTAGATAAGAACAAAATATAAGTCAAACGTTTGTCAAACAACAGCCCTAATTTACGACCTGCAGAAGACCTACAATTGGTTGAGGCACTTTCAACTAAATATGGTTGTCATATTTCAAATACACGTGAACCGGCAACATCTGGAGTAATTCTTAGAAACGAATATACGAGTATAAAAGGTCAAACCGAGGTCAGCCACGTGGCAGGCCTTGGGGAATTCCCAAGGTCAAAAGTGGGCGGGGCTTCTGACGTCACAAAAAACAAAATGGCGTATGATGTCGGTGTTCTACTGATGTCAAAGGAAATATGTCTCAAATTATTATGCAACTTAAGTTTGATAAGTTCATTGGCTAATCATTGTGAATTCATAACTGAACAAGAAAATTCAAAATTAAGTGCGTTATGCAAGGTGTAGTTGAGTCAATCAGAACATTTAGAAACAGGGTTGTTGGTAAAGGCACCTGTCGGTCTCATAGGGACGTAGTTTTTGTAGATTTTAGGTAAAGCATAAAGACGAGGGAATCTTTGAAAACTTTATTTGAAGAAAATCTTGAAGTGGGGCGTTGTGAGCTTTTAATTAATGCCTAAATTTGTTGTTGAAATCGTGTATTTTTCTATTTATATTTCAAATCAATTTAAACGTTACAAAAACAATTACACCTATCGTCTTCAATAAATAACAATATCTTTAAGAATTACTGCAGATGTTAAAACAAATTTATGAAATATTAAATAAGAATTGTTTTAACTCAAGTAATTCTTAAAGATATTACCATATTCTGAGATCGATAACTATAGTTGTTTTCGAAACGTTTAAATTTATGTGACATATAGATAGGAAAATACACGGTTTAAAAACACAAAAAGTAAGTATTTTAATTATGTGTAATAATCGTGGAAGTTTACATTTTCATATCGTTGTTGAAAGTTTGTGAAATCAATTTGGAAATGCTAAACCATCTGATGAAAATTCTCAACTTAAAATTGTCATTCATTGATTAACACTAGGGTACTAAGGAAATGTTGATGATAGTTAGTCGTTTTTTTGACTAATTTAGAAGAGAACCATATTTTAAAAAATAATCTTTATTCGTTGAATAGCTCCCAACACTATTTACTAACCATAGAACGTTACTAGTTGAACTCGCTGAAGGGCGGTGAGTCCACATTAAAGAAAAACAATTGTTTAATTACATTTATTTTCTTCAATCTTACTTCGTGGAATTCTATTTTTAATAGCATTGAACTGGCTTTATTTTTTTCTCGAAAATGAATCCGCTTAATCCGACAAAAATATAATTTAAAAGGTCAGTGGCGCATATTTTTTTGTCAATGTTATTTGAGAGACTGTCCCCCCGGGGCGCCACTGGAACATATAATTATCATCTAGTTAGTGATAACTTAGTGTCTTAATACTATAAACAACACTGCAAATTTAAACAGAATCGGCAAAATGGGTTTCTTATTATATAGTCTGTAACTTCCAAATTCGGGTTTTAAGGTACATCTTGATATAAACCTTGCTTTTTATTTCTGTGTTTTCCATTTATTATGAATCACCATGCATGGTAATAGATCAAAAACGTAACGTTATTTAAAAAAACACTCACATCTACAAAGAAGGTAAACTTGAACTGACCAAACCTACCCAATTCAGGTATGGAAAATAACATCGGACATATCACTCTATCTCTCTCTACTTTGCTGGCCTGTTAAAATTTTCTGAAATTATTGATTACTGCGACATAAACTTGCATGCAGATTTTTGATTTTTACTATGTGGTACACTGAGTACTATAGTTGTGAAAGGTAAGAATGTTGCCCAATCAGAGCTGTTCAAAATCATTTTAAAAAAGATTTAAATCAAAAATCATAGATCGTTTTCATTTGGAGAAATGACTTAAATCAAAGATCCGTTATCGGTCCATTTCTCGTGAAAATGCGACCCAGCTCTCCTTCTGGCGAAGGAGGGGGGTGATGCCTTCTAACGGTGGCGGTCGCGTCTTCTTTTGCCGCCTCCTCTTCTGTGCGGTGGCGGCAGGTGGCTCGACGCTGCTCGCTTTCTCGAACGGCAGATCGAGCGGTGACGGTATTGCTGGCGGTATCCTGGACGTCGTCGGTGACAGGTTTCCCTGAGCTACCCGCTCCTCTAGGAACTGATGGTAGCAGCGCCTGTTGTAGCCCGGCTCCAACATCGTGAAAACGACGTTACCTTTTTTTCAAATAGACTGGCTAGTCTTATATAAAGTTGACCTTTTCGGATCGAGATGTCATCCTCGAATGATAATAATTTACGTAAGTAGTCCTAACGTTCTATACTCCGTTTACCGAACGGAAATAGTTAAGCTCCTCCCCAAAAATTCCCACAATATTTAAATGCAACTTTGTTGTTGGTCTCATTTTTAAAACTCGGAACACAAGCAATTACTTGCTTTCAACTGATGTATTTGGCGTACCTAACAGAACAGTCTCTAATTCTGTTTTATTCAATATCATACAGTTTAACAGTTTTATGTTCTCTGTTTTTTAGAATAAACTAAAGTGTGCAACCGTATCTTATTCTAAACGTAGTATATAACCATATCGTCCTTATAAAAGGTCGCCCTCTTTTGACCCAAACCAAAACTTCAACTATTTTTAAGCTATGTTTGTGTCACTCTATTGTATATAATTAGAAACTATTTGAAAAAAAAAATTGTATGTGACGAATCTTTGTTTATACCCAAGTCCACCTTTAATTTCCAAACTTCGTTTTACTGTAATGATTTGTAGTCTCTTGTACCTTCTTTAATATGTTCTTACGCCGTGTACAAGTAATAAATAATTTGAAACTTCTGCTGTGTGTTAAGGTGCCAATGCTAAAAACGTGATGCTTTGTAATTTAGTCTTGACAAAGTGACATTTCAATTCGTGGTTTATAATTTCCCGGTTTTTATAATTTTGTTGGTGTAAAACTGGTTGCTGCTGCTTACATTGGCCAAAATTTAGTGGGAGTAGCTTAACTGTTTCTGTTGGGTAAACAGATTTTAGATTGTTTCTACCTCCTTTTCACTTATGCTTACACACGAAATAGTAACGTAAAAATTTTGTTGGAACTAGATAAATAAATTGATGACGTGCAACAGGACGTACATGAAGAACCCTATACCGTAAGCTTAATGTTTCGTTTTACTAAATTAAAAAACTTGTATAACCTTCTGTGGTTTGTTACAACCTTTCAATGGAATATTATGTACGTCATGTAGTTAAGTAGTAAAGATAAATAATATTGTATGGAAATGGCGCGTACTGTAACGCTAGGTTTTCTTGTTAATCTAGTTTTATGAGAAAATTCATTTTATAATGCATTCAAACGTTGCCATTTAATGTTAATCTAGAAACATCAATTGGTGATACAAGATTAAAAATCATGATACCTGGAAGTGGTTTGGACAATTCCAATTTCTTTTTGTTGTTGGTTACTAGGTGGAAAAAACCGCTTCTTTTAACCTTCATCGAACCAGGGGGGGGGGGGTGCAGCTGGACCCCAGAAGTCGTTCTTTTGCCATACTACAGTATTTTATTTTATTTTAGTTTTGATACTCTCAGACTTTGTTAATTAAAGCTTTCTCAAAACGAGGTGTCACTTAGTAATTGTTAGATTAAATCGCATAAACACCAAAAGAAAAAATAATCATTGGGGTGCGCTTGCACCCCCCGTTGGTACTTAGAGCCACAACTTAAGAAAATTACAATTTTTATTAGTTTTTACTATTCGTTGGCAGAGCGCGTTACAAATCAATTTCTAAAGTGATGTGAGTTCGCGTTGACAACAGATATTTCTAATTATCATATGAGAACATTATAAAAATTGTTTTTGTCGGCTTTGCATTTGAAAACATTATAAAAATTGTTTTTGTCGGCTTTTAGGTAAGAAATATTTTGAATTGCTGTAAGTTATTGCATTATTGGCTTAATCTATTGCACGTGTGAATTATAACCTTAAATATTCTGTAAATTAGGTGTTCAAAGCTTATAACCTTAATAACTTAAGAAAATTACAATTTTTATTAGTTTTTACTATTCATTGGCAGAGGGCGTTACAAATTAATTTCTAAAGTGATGTGAGTTCGCGTTGACAACAGATATTTCTAATTATCATATGAGAACATTATAAAAATTGTTTTTGTCGGCTTTGCATTTGAAAACATTATAAAAATTGTTTTTGTCGGCTTTTAGGTAAGAAATATTTTGAATTGCTGTAAGTTATTGCATTATTGGCTCAATCTATTGCATGTGTGAATTATAACCTTAAATATTCTATAAACTAGGTGTTCAAAGCTATGGACTCCCAACCTTCTACATCACGACATCGACATGTTCCATGCCGAGAACATCGATGATGATGAAGAATTTTTGAAGGAAATGTGCTCAGACTCTGAAGACGATGATCAAGTTGAGGAAGAAGACTGAGAAAATGATAAAATTTCAGCAGAAGAATATGAAGAATTACGAGCGATGAAGAAACTGTGTATGACGCTTTGCACAGTTATATGGTTGCAAAATCTGGTATGAAATGGTCTACTACGCCACTGAAAACATCTCGTAGACGACTTGCTAATATTTTGGCGAATAAGCCTCGCTTGACGCAATATAGTACCAACATTTCGACTATCGAGTCAGCTTTTATATTGTTTTTTACTGCTGAAATGATTGATATTATTGCTACAGAAACAAATTGAAAAGCAAATTTGATGCACGAGGAATGGAATGAAAAACACCCACAAAAATTGCGTTACTGGAAACCGACAGACAGCATCGAAATATACGCTTATAGCGGTTTACTTTTTATCCAAGAGGCACTAAAGGCCAATAAAGAATCAATTCGATCGCTGTGGGAATCTAATGAATTATATTGCAGGCCAATATTTCCTGTCACATGTCAAGAAATCGGTTTGCCATTTTGACTAGATTTTTAAGATTCGATAATTTTCAAACAAAAGCAGAACGCAGATCAACTGATAAATTAGCTGCAATAAGAGATATGGCAGATATGTTTGTTGATAAATGCGAAATTGCTATGAATCCATATTCACACCTCTGCATAGACGAACAACTTGTTGGTTTCCGAGAAAAGGCGCCATTCAGGATATATATGAAAAGTAAGCCCGATAAGTATGGCCTAAAATACTGGCTACTTGCCGATACTGAAATTGCTTATGTCCAAAATTTGCAAGTGTATTTAGGAAAAATTGGACAACAGTCTGAAAAGGAACAAGGGAAAAGAGTTGTTCTTGACTTAGTGAACCATTTGCCTAAAGGTCATGGGATAACAACAGACAACGTTTTTACTAGTTTGCCATTAGCAGACTGTTTGTTGGACAAGCAACTCACTCTTTGCGGAACGTTACGCAAGAACAAAGCTTACATTCCTCATCAGTTATTACCAACGGCACAGAAAGAAAAGTTTTCCAGTCAGTTTTGCTTCACAGATAAGTATACCTTAGTTTCGTACGTGCCAGAAAAAAGAAGAGCTGTTATACTTTTATCTACGGAACACCATGACAATAAAATAGCTGTCGAAGAAGAACATAAAAAGCCGCACATTATTTTACATTACAATGCTACCAAAGGAGGTGTAGACACGATTAATAAGATGGCCAAGGAATATACAACCAAAAGGAAGTGTAACCGATGGCCTATGGTTACCTTCGCAAACTTCTTGAACATTGGAGGCTTAAATGCGTTTGCATTATGGACAACTAAGTTTCCAGACTGGTAGAAACAAAGATCAGATCGCAGAAAGATCTTTTTGCTTGAATTGGGAAAATCACTCATTATTTCTTATGTAAAAAGGAGGAGTGAAAACACTGCAGGGTTAAGTATAAGAGTAGTGAGTTATATGACTATGTTGGTTCCAGATTTAGAGCAAAAATAAAACCGCCGGGCTACTGCAATTTAAGATTTAGGAGAGCGCAAGCAAGCAAGGTGCTTCGCTTGTGCAAGTAAACGAGACAGAAAAGTTCGTACCACTTGCAGCATATGCAAAAGGTTTGTCTGTACAGAACATAGCACCGCTAGTACAAAGAAAATATGCAACCCATGTACAGAGGAACAATAGGAAAACAATTCCCTACTCAAAATCATTCATTAGTTTTTTATAAAAAGTTATGTTATTTTTATTTTGTATTTCATGCAAACATTAAATTGTTTTAAATATTCACACTGTCTTTACTAACAACAGATAACATTATGCCAAAAGATTTTGCCCAAATTTGTTAACGAAAGTTGTTTTTTATGAGGGGTGCATGTGCACCCCGTCTTGGGTTTCTACGTAACAAATTGACCCTTGGTTCGAAGAAGGTTAATTATTCCGTCAATTCCTTGAATATGAAATTTACTTTCAATCTCTATGAAGAGAATTTAGAAGAAATTGACAATGGTGAAACTAGTTATATTCGTTAATCTTACGTTTGTCTGGAATTAATTAGTTTCGTGCACTTACGCGGATTAAGGATTTTAAAAAGTAAGGCGTTCTAAAAATCTAAAATCTCAACCACCATCTCAGAGGTAAATGGATTTTTTCTTATTTTATCCCTTTATTACGAAATGTCATTAGTTTCAGATTTATTCCTGGGAGATTTCTATTTCAGAGCTTCGTTTTTTTTCCTCTCATTTGCAATTGTAAATTTTTTTTGGATGAATAACAATCAATCACCTTTCAATACTGCTGTAGACTTTTCCCAGTACAAGCACAACTTCTGGATAGTAAAAGCCAGCATATTCAATTAAGCCTGTGCCCCAAGTGTGGAAACAAGTTTGAATGATCAATTTCTTAGCTTTAATTTGTTCATTCACTTTCTATTTTCATAATGTTTACGTCAGTTAATTGCTTCATGAACTCAATTTTAAGTTTCATCATTCTTATAGATTAGGTTTAATAAGAATGCTGAGTTGATGCAACCCTCTACTTAATTATAATTAACGTTCATTATTAGCGGGGAAATTTCTGAAGTGTTTATTCTCGTTTATTGTTTAGACATTTGTTAAATTTAATTATGACAGTTAAGACTTGTTTACACTACCACTTTAAATATATTGTGTATATTTACTGTTGAAGGTTATCAGGCCTCATATTCGACATACATTATTTTTGTTTTATGGAATTTCAATTAAGTAATAATTGCTCTTGGTTTGTAAAACTAAAACAAGATTTTTTTACCCAGTTTGGGTTGCGATACTTTAGAAAGCAGTATTGATCAGAAAGATCTTTCAACACTAATGCTTTATAATCATACTGAAATAAACATGTTTTACTAGGAAACCGCTAGCGGTCTTCTTGATGTTCTAATAACCAATGTTATGCCATTTTTTTCCTTGGTACATAATTATAATTATGACTTGCTCATTGTTTAATAATGGTTTACGTTACAAATTATTTGTAGCAATTGGAATAACTTTTTTTTGCATGTATGCGTTTAGTGTGGACTAGTGTATAATTTAAAAGTTAATACATCCAGATTATAACCTTTTGATGTTCAATATACCTCTGAGCCTCCATTTTCTTGATTTATTTATTTGGTCTACCCGTGGTGAGTCGTAAGTAACTTTCTGTATCTATTTGTCACCCTATTGTTTGAAGCGGGAACAGGTATTTTCAGATTCGTTCGGCTTCTATGTTATAATATAAGTTTCTGGCGCCGATTTATCTTTTTGTTTCTCTATATGTGAACCTCAACCCAACCGAAGAGCTGAGAGCAAGTGCTCCAGTTACCATCAACAAGAGGTTACTTTAACTTTAATTTCGTAGGTATATCCATTTTCGTGTGGTGACAATACACTAAATTGGCTCATACCCCATTCGCTCGCGGCTGGATCGTAGAACATGAAATTATGACAGGGTATTAGAGCTTTACTATAAGTGACTATTGAGGTCATTGAAGCTCAGTCCGAAGAAAGTTGCATGAAGCAATAACATTTACATATCTAATATTCTATAATTTCCAAAACAACAGTCTCGTATTAATAAATATCTTATTATATGCAGCAAAATAAATAGTAAGTTGGTATAGAAATGTGTGGGTATCATGGGTGAATGGAAATACCTTACACTTAATGTATTTTCAGTTTTCCTCATTTTATTTTAGTTTCTTTGCAATAGTTATGAATGGTAAGATGTTTATTGTGTGGATGTGCGAAAGCTAAATAAATTTAAATATCTGACCATTTCTACTGTTAATACTGATTTCCATAACTTTATACAGGGTGTCTCAGCGAGATCGTTCATTAGAAGTTTATGGGGTTGTGGTCAAAATAAAAACTTGATAATTTAGAATCAGATATTGCAGTAATTGCATTCTCTTCAATTAAAATATTATCAGAGTTCTAGCGCTTCCGGTTATACCGGAAGTCGCCATCTATGTTGTCATTTTCAAAAGAACACTTTGCATTTTTGGATGAAACCATAATTTTGAATCTTTTTTATTTAAACTATACCATGCCGGTCTATTACGGTTTTTGAGATAAAAATTATTGTCCGAAATATTTACAGCTGGTTGACGTTTACAAAATGGACTATAACTGCTATTCGGATTGAGATAACACGTTAAAATCCAATTATGCTTGTAGTTTAAAGATACCTTTAAACTATGCATTTTTTATTGAACACAAATCTTTTCCCGAGAATAATGCCTAAATTTATACATTTCAGCCACAGCTAAAGAACCCTATTCGTAATCGAATTGGCGGTAAATTTACTACAAAGTGATAAGACATGCTGTTATACCTAAATCAAACTGTTCTAATGTTATTTCCAAAAAACGTAACATTTTTATTCCTTAACCATTATTTCGGGAATGATATGTCAAGTTTTTAATGTTTGTGATTTAGTACTTATACCTTAAGTGCCTTAATATTACAGCAAATTTTTATTTTTTACACATGGAAAATACGACAAGATTCTTAGTAGAACTTGCACAATATTTAACTAAAGATATCCACATTTACCACCGACGACAAAAAGTAAATTTAGAAGAATGGAAGCAAATTTTGTGCGCTTTGAACGCTTTGTTAAGTCGACCAAAGCTATAGTTGGCGATGAAGAGGGAGAGTTAAATACCTTGGCTTATTTCGAGACCAATTCCAACGCCTCAGTTCGTGCTGCTGAAGAAGATCTGGGAATCAGTAGGTGTTCAATACAGAGTATTTTGGAGAACCATCACTTCCATGACTACAAATTCTCGTTAGTGCAAGACCTTCACCCTCAACTTCAGAGTTAACTTGTGTGAGATGCTATATCTTGGAAGTCAAGAGGCAGAAAATTATCTAGACGGGCAAATCTAAGTTTTTGCGTGAAGGGGCCTTTAACAACCATGTCTTGACTTCATCCAATCCGAATGAATTCCGAGAAATAAACTATCAGGTCAGGTTTAGTTTCAATGTCTTTCACCTCATGATGGATGACAGGTTCTCATTTATGACGACATGTTAACGGCCGCACGATACCTTAATTTATTATAGACTGTGGTGGTAGATTTTCTTGACAACCTGCTTTTGAACTTGAGAAGAGGTTTTTGGCATCAATTGGATGGAGCACCAGCACATTGCACACCAAAAACTCACCTTAATTTTTGGAAGACAGGTGGATAAGGCGGTTAGGACCCTCGGACTGGCCTGCCAAATCTCCAGATTTGACACCTTTGGACTTCCACCTGTGGGACATATCATGAATCAAGCCTACCAGACAACGGTGAACACGAGGGAGGAATTATAGGCACTCGTGCGAGCAGCATTCGACGAGCTCTCTCCTCAAGAAATACGAACAGCAGTACTGGAGGGTGTTTCTTCACGCTTATCATCATGATTGAGTACGAACGGCCACCATTTTGAAGATTTATTATAACTTGTTTCCAGTTTTTTACATCCATTTTTGTCATTTGAAGTGAATTTGAATAGTTCTCGATATAAGTTAAGAATTTCTTCATTTGTTTAAACATTATATAAGCAATAATATTAAGACATTTAAGACATAAGTACCAAGTCACAAACTTGACATTTGAAAAATTATTTATCGTATCCATAGTAACCATGCAAACATTCTCGAAATCATGGCGAAAGAACCAACATTTTCCGTTTTTTGGAAATAACTCTAGAACATTTCGATTTTGATATAGCTACATGTCATATCACTTTGTAGCAAATATTATCGCCACTTCGATTACGTAACAAAATATCTGGTGTGTAACTCCAGTCGACCTTCCAACCAACAAAATGGAATTTAAAAGAAATGAAATAATTTTAATAACATTTTTTTAGGATAATTATGCAACCTCCTTTATAAAAAGTTCATTACGAAAATATGCAACATCGTAAAAACAATAACAATAATTTATGACAAATAAAGGTTTAAAACTTCATGTCTGACTGAATTTAATAGACATCTGATGCTAAATTAAAAAATTAAAGGAGATGAAACAATTTTAATTATAATTTTTTTAAGGTAACTATGCAACCTCTTTTTTATACGTTCATAACGAAAACAGGCAGCATTGTAAAAACAAGTCCTCGGATGAGTTCTTAAAGTCCACCAATCTCTTCGTCAGTTTCCAGTGTCATCTCCAGATGTACAATGCGTGATCATACCCACTTAGTATAGCTAGGCTTATAACACTATACCAGTAAAGGTATAATGTTACAAGCCTAGTGTGGACCCTGTCATGCTGCTCTTATAGAGAGCTCTCCGTAATTACGTCATAATAATTCCGGACGAATGGCACTATGGTTGTCAGCTGTAATGAAAGAAAAAAATATTAATATAAATAAAGTAGTATTTAAACAATACATACCGTGAACGTGATACGGTCCCATGTGATGATGCGATGTGCGTAGAATAGCCGGTACCACCCGGCAATAATTAGAAACTCAGATTTACGTTGAGTGGTACTGTCTCCCGACGCCATCGTACACGTTGTATAGGGGTGGAAGCATAGTGCGACCAACGGTCATAGGGATATGTGTAGCCCAAAACCAGTCATCGTCAAGTTCTTCGTCGTCATTGTCTTGCACGTCGTCAGCGTTTTCGTTATTTCCGTGACCTTGGACCTGCGGAGCGACGTCTGGAGCACTGCCATTGTCATTGTTCTCGTCCTGTATGCTGTTATGTGACTGTGCCTGAGCACTTAGTTGTTGTACTACGTCTGACAGTTCGTGAGCGCTACGTTCCAGTTGTTGCATTTTGTTAGTGAGTGTTCATAAAGTTCTCCTCATCGATACGGTCTTCAACGATGATTTTGTTACAAAAGTCAGTAGGTGTTTCACGAAGTAGTCACTGTTGTCGTAATGCGTCATTGTCATAATCGTCAGAACCATAGCTGTAGACAGGGTCCATGTGTATGTCGTAGTCGTAGTCACCAGTGTTGAGGTAATCGTTGCCAGCACGGGAAGAACATACACCCTCAATACTGGAGATATGCTGGCGAAGTCATTACTATCATCGTTATGTTCGTCTATGTCAATAGGTAGTGGTGTATCCCCGTCACTGATAGTAATAATTTCGGCATTGGTCATGTCAAGTAGTACCGTATCCGCATCAGGATTGTAATCTTGTAAAGAGTCCAGGACTACGGTCGTCAGTTCATAAATTTCGTCGTCGCTGGATTGGGCGTCCACGATAATAGGAGAGGATGCGTAGCGCGCGATTTACAGAACCTCAGGGAAAGAAGGGGAGGAATCCTAAGATATGGATCTGAAGGGAGGTCAACGTGAATTGAATAGGAAACGTGAGGAGTAGGAGTTGAATGGATACAGGAGTTCCCCAGTCGATAGACAACGGGGGGTAACAGAAATCTGTAAAAAAAGAAATAAAACGTTAGAAATGTACCAACCATGAAAAAAAGTGTTGAAATTGTGCACGGCACTGATTGTTTGATTGATGTTCCTCGATATGCTTATCAAGGATACCTTAGAAGCAATAGGCACAAATCAAATGTGTGTCTAGTCGTTGATACTGGGGTTGAAGTGATTCGCAATGGTTGTAAACAACGCATTGTTTCGTATAGACTATCACTATGCAATACCCACACGGATGTGCAGACGTTTATGAGTTACGTTAAAGTGAATGTTTTGAAACGAATACAAGTTCAGTTGCAGAAACACTTCTCGTTGAAATGTTATGTTGAGTTGTTTGGGTTGTACTTTCTGAACAGTAGAGAAAGTACCGAATTAAAGTCCTTTCAAACAAAATATGATGTATTGAGTGTCGGGATGGTGTTGGAAGGGTATTTTCAAAGAATAGTGGAAATCTTGGATGCCAAGCAATCAGAATTTCAGCATAAAGATTCTGGTAAGTGCGAGTTTTATGAGTAGTCGGGTAGTATATTATTAATATCTGTTGTTTCGTAGGGTGGTCGCTGGTGAATTTCGTATATTTAGAGGTTAATATGTTGAAATTTTCTCCCACTACAGATTCATCCTATATGAATGTCCCGCCTGAAGTTTCGCATAAACATGCTATAGTGAATGTGAAGAATATTGATAATTGCTACTTTGCGTGGGCTATTGTATCAGCATTAGTCACACCGACGGGGTTACCACAACGAACGACTCCTTACCCTGATTTCAGGACGTTGTTCAACTGCAAAACTCCATCAATGTTTATGGACTGGAGGCTACGTACCGTGATGGTCATTGTATTCCAGATGCAGTGGGCCCTCTCTACTATACAAGAGATAAACAACCTATTCATGTTAATTTGTTGCTATTAGTAAGTAGCCAAACGGATAATCAGCATTATGTATGGATAAAAAAAATTTTCTCGTTTACTTAGCAACCAAATAAGTCGACGTAATGGGGCAAAATATTTTTCTGATTCATGTATTCATTACTTTGGAACGCAGGAGCAATTAACTCGACACGTATCTCATGACTGTAATTTCGCATATAATAAATTACCTGGCGTGATGCAATGAAAAGACGGAACCGGGTAGTTCTATGCGGAAAATATACTTGCGTTTCGAAACTATCAAAAACAGATGTTTCTACCGCTCCTAATATATGCAGATTATGAAGCGCTATTAGTACCGATAAATACGGCTGATCCTGATCCCGAACAACCATTCACGATAAAAACGTGTAAACTTGAACCATACTCATTCAGTTATTATATTAAGTGCGGTGTAAACGATGCTTGGTCCAAATTAGAACTTTATTGGGTTAATGCCACGGAGGTATTTATAACACGACTCGATAGTGATGCGAAACGGATATATAATGAGCATTTGAAAACTTTTGTTCCAATGTTACCACTAACTGATGAACAACTGGTGATACATGAGCAAAGTCGTAATTGGTATACATGCGACAATCTTTTTACGGATGATCTTACAAATTCCAAAGTACGAGATCATTGCCATATCACTGGTAAATATCGTGGTGCGGCACACTAAATTGCAATTTAAACTATCAATTACCTGCATTTACCCCAATTTTTTTCCAGAATCTCAGTGGTTATGACACCCACCAGTTCATCAAACAGTTAGCGAGCGAAACTGAAGAAATTACCGTACTCTCTGTTAATAGTGAGAAATATATAACGTTCGGTAAGCAAATTTATGTAGACGAATTCATTAATGGTCGCGGCTGTAGGGAAAAGAAGTACATAAATTTGCGATTCGTCGATAG
This sequence comes from Vesta saturnalis, assembly GCA_036346205.1. NCBI lineage: Eukaryota > Metazoa > Arthropoda > Insecta > Coleoptera > Lampyridae > Vesta > Vesta saturnalis. The sequence goes on along the minus strand of JARFJB010002254.1, from coordinate 2,777,230 downwards.
TTGTAGGTTCATTGTGGCATCCTTAGATACTCTATCTCATAATTGTTCAGATGATCAATGTAGAGAGGTAAGGAAATATGTTGCTGATGATAATGTCTTTAACTTAGTTAGAAAGGAAGGTAATTTCCCCTACGCGTACGTGGACAGTTTTAATAAATTGGACGATGTCACAGTACCTTCCTATGACAAATTCTACGATAAAATGCGCGATGAAAATATATCCGATGAAGAATACTGTCGTGTCCTACTGGTTTGGGATCACTTTAAGTGTAACACACTCGGGGATTATGCTGACATATGTTTAAAATCAGACGTATTGCTGATGGCTGACGTGTTCGAAAACTTTAGGCGGCTATGTATAGACATGTATGGATTTGAACCAGCGAAGTATGTTACAATACCTGGATTGGCGTGGGATTCCATGGTGAAATGTACTAAAGTAGAGTTAGAATTATTGACTGATATGAATATGTACCATTTTTTTAAGAAAGATATTCGTGGTGGAGTGGGTACTTGTGTTAAGCGAAGTAGTAATGCTAACAACTAGTTTGTCCCAAATTATGATCCTAATCGTCCAAAAGTCTTTTTACATTATTTAGATGCCACGAATTTATACGGATGGAGTATACGGCAACACCTACCTCATAATGGGTTTATGTGGTTAACTGAAGAGGAAATTCAAAACTTTGATGTACTGAAGATTAATGATGATGCTGATACTAGGTATGTGCTATCCGCACCACCAGCATGATGAACACAATGATTATCCGTTTTGTCCCGAAATGATCTGCGCACCACATTCCAAGAAGAAAAAATTAATTCCTAATTTATGTGATAAGACCAACTATGTTATACATTACCGATATTTAAAACAATGTGTGCAGCATGGGTTAATTGTTACTCATATTCGTAGAGTTTTACGATTTCGACAATGTCCTTGGCTAGTACCATACATAGACCTTAATACAACTCTTCGAAATCAAGCCAAGAGCAAATTCGAAAAGGATTTATTTAAATGAATGAACAATGGTGTATTTGGTAAAACCATGGAGAATGTCGACAAAAGAAGAGTAATAAAGTTATTAACACATTGGGAAAATAACGGACGTCGCTTAGGTCTAGCACGGTACGTCGGAAAACCGCAATTTAATAATTTTATTCAATTTACTGTTAAATTATTTGCAGTGGAATTGTCCAAACAAATCGTTACTTATGACAAACCCGTATGTGTTGAATTTAGTATTTTAGATCTTTCCAAAATTATAATGTATCGATTTTTTACGATATCTGGTGCAGTCATTACGGTAATAATGTAACGTTGATCTATACAGGCACACACTCTTTAATTGCCGAGATAACAACTGATGATGTGTATGCCCATATGCGGAATAATGTTGATGAATATGACACATCCAACTATCAAAACGGTCTGCATGGTATTGCAACGAATACATCCGTCGTCGGAAGAACGAAAGATGAGTATGTAGGGAAAGCTATTCAATATTTTCATGGAGCAGGATCAAAATCTTATTGTATAAAGCCTGCTGATGATCAAGTGGTTAAGAAAGCGAGAGGTGTTAAGAAAATCATTACTCAAAAAGTGCTGACGGAGGTAGACTACAAACCTGTTGCGGAGGCATCTGATAAAACAGTAATATGTAAAATGTTCGTGTTTAGATCAACTTTGCATGATATATGCACTGAGATGTTAAACAAAATCGCCTTTCGGTCCCAGGATGGCAAACGGCATCGATTGCGTGGCACGTGTATAAACTTCGCGTGCTGGCATTGGCGAATTCCGGAATTGGGGAGCGTCGATCCTTTGAGTGGTATACTAGTGGTTGCTAGCCAAATGAATTTTTATAATCCAGTTAGTAGCTTATGGTTTGGGTACTGATGCTTGTTAGTTTTAGGAGTGTATATATTATCTCCATAATGAAGATATGAACATGTATAACCATACATGTTAATATGTATAATATCGACACACCATTCCAGGACGGCTACTTAATGTAGTAACCTTTCAGTGGAATACATACTATTATTATGCCATAATTCATTATGGCATAATTATATATATATATATATATATATATATATATATATATATAATATATATATATATATATATATATATATATATATATATATATATATATATATATATATATATATATATATATTACCACCATACAAGTTATAGTTCAGTACTACAATGGGTGACATCCGTTTCATCCCACAAGATACTGTATTACCTATACAAAATTATGACATAACAGTGACTTTATACCCCCCACTGATTCACGTAAAAATTCAATAATAATTTTTGATGATGGAGCATGCCACAAACAGAATGAAATAAGGGATCATTTCTGTTTTGGGTGACACCAAAACAATGATTGTTTCTATCTGTGCCAAACGTATTCCTCTATTACAAACAGCTTATACGTGATAATGTGAATCTACTAGTTCTGTTCCAATAAGATTATACCAATCTTAAGCATGTGTATGATGAACACGTTAATATGGATATGACATTTGATAGGTTTAAGGACTTGTGTTTCTGTTGCTGGCGTGACAAATTTGTATTTCTTGTGATTGATAAAGAGAGTGATGTTAATGCAGGTCGTTTCCGTAAGGGATTGGACTGTTACATTGCATTATAAATACTACACTTGAAATGTAAACATGCAGTAGTAATGGAGAGGCGCTTAGTACAAGACATTTTGCGCACTCGCAAGAGTGTGCAACAATAATATGCTAGTTTAAAGGACGATACTGCACTTACAGACCATGCAATGGTGGCATTTTTGGCGCACTTTAAATCTATAACACAACCATTGAAACAATTGATTACTGATGAATATGGTTCTCTCGTCAAAGCTGAACCATTTACATCAGAATTCGGAAAAACAGCCTGTTTCACATGAAAAGGAAGTTTTTTTAGATCATACGCCTAAAACATCTGGAACTCGGAAGGCACAACGTATTCTTGTTCTTGACGCCATTCCACAAGTTTTAAGTTTAAATTCAAGTTTGAATTGGTGTTTAATTCCTGGTTTTATTTTTTTTTAATTAGTCGCCTGATAACGGTGAAGAGGAAACTGTGATTTCTGATACCACACATGATGACGAGAGAGAGATTCCTACTTTACAACAATTGAAATCAGAACTGTTAGTTGCTGGATCTCAACCGGCCTTTGAAGAGTGTCTTAGTCAGTATGAAGGATTAGCGAAATATTATGTGAAAGGTATATTTAGAGATCCCGAAGACGAGTATGATTTAACATACGGTGTACACTTTCTTCCCGACAAAGAGAATTTTTTTATTGGTGATGCTGAACTAGACTTTATTGGGGAGAATTTTTGTATTGCTCTTCCTGATGGATCATCATTAGACTATGATGGAACTCCGGGATTATATTAGCTACTATTTAAAAAAGCTCCCACGGGATACAAAAAGGGTGATTTGCAGCAATACAATGCCATTTTGCGCCGCAAAAATGCTGCTCGACGTAATTATAACCCAAATGACCAAATCCAAGGAAATAATAGTAGAAAATACATTGAGATCATTAAAATATTACTTCACCCTAAAAAACGACCCGCTACATCAGCTATTGCACCTCCTGCCACAAGATCTTGCACAACTTCTATTTCCAAAGGAGGGGGTGGAATGCAACTATTAAGATATAATAATAAAGCGATTGAGTTTGTACGTTGGAATGATGCGAATAAATTAGTGGATTGGTTGCGGGATCAATGTCGGCAGGATATACTAGCAATCAAAACGAAATAATATGTATAATTGACGAATTACGTAAAGCGAAAGTAATAAAGTAGGATCTTTGGTTATAAACATATTACTATGTTCACTTCATTTCATTGTTACAACGACCATCACTATAAATACTACTACATATCCAGCACTGATGCCAATTGATGAATTTAGTAAACATATTACTTATCATCATAGTGATGTCACGAAGGAAGGTGATGTATATTACGAAACTTATTTTACATTACAAGGTTTATTGCATAAGAAGACAGTAGATATTCCATTGGGTACAGATGGCAAATATTTTTTTCCTTATACAGAGTGTACAATAGCGCATTGTATGTGGTCACCTCAAGTTCTTTATCTTCAAGTGGATGATCTACTGTATACGACATCTATGTTTCTAATTATCCAAACTATACGTAAGGAAGCTGTGATTCAACCTATAATACCAAACGGTGTCAAATTTACGCAAGAACAACCATTCATCATAGAGATTCTACTAAAATCCAAGGTGATATTGTTGACGAACAGCACAAACCAGCAAGGAGACATTTTCCGCTGCGTTGTGTAGCACTAAAACGTTTAAATGATCTCTTTCAAGCTGATTTAGTGGTAATGATACCTAACGCTCGGGTAAATAAAGAATTTCGGTACATTTTAGTGATAATAAATTCTTTCTCTAAATATGTCTGGGCTTTTCCCATCAAACGCAAGAATGGTAAACTAGTCGCAGATGTAAAGATTAAACTTTTTCTGGTGTGCAAAGGACGTCTGCACATATACAAACTGACATGGGAACGGAGTTTTATAATGCTGAATTTAAAAAGTTACCAAAAAATGTAATATTAGCCATTACAGTAGTTATTCCAACTTGAAGAGTAGTATAGTTGCACGTGTAAATCGCACTCTTAAAGCAATAATGTGGAAAACATTCAGTATGCAAGGTTCCTATAAATGGTTATCAATTTTACCTCAAATTGTTGTGGATTATAATTCAAGACAGCATAGAACCTATAGAAGTAACGGAAAGTAATGCTGCCTCTATTTTGAAACATTTAAAACATCCTAAAGCTCTTGACCTTAAAAACCTAAATTTGAAGTGGGGGATTATGTACGTATTAGCAAATATAGAAGCATATTCTCTAAGGGTTACGCACCTAATTGAGTTACGAGGTCTTTCGAATATCAGCAGTGAAACGTTCCAGTTCAATTACCTACACATTTCGTGATAGTCGAGATGAAGAGATACAGGGACGTTTCTATGAGCCAGAACTTCAAAGTATTAAACATCCTGACATTCACCTAGTTGAACGTGTAATACTGCGTCGAGGAAATATGTCTCTCGTTAAATGTTAGGGTTTGATAATTCTCACAATTCATGGATTTCTAACAAAGACATTATATAATACGCTATATATGATTCCTTTTATATATTGTAATATTATGATGTAATAAATAAGCCTTTTTTTTATTTTCTTTATTTATTATTAATACATACAATACTTTACACTACTAAAGCGTTTCATGTATACGTAATCACTAAACAGAGACCGCCCATAGAATTCCTCGTATTCAGCATCAAATTCTAGTGATTGGAATTGACATATTAGTCCGTGCACTGTACTAACGCAATCCACAGCCTTAGGCTACTACTTTGCACTGTAACACATCCACATATTTACTAAACTTTATTATTATCCCTATTCTCGCTTTGGTCGTCACTCCCACTTACTACTTCACGGCTTTCGCAACTTCTACGTCAATATCATTTTTCTCCTTGGCAAATTCTACAATTTCCATAACACATGCTGCATTGAGATCAAATATATCTTGTAATGGAACTATTAACCTGTGTATATCAATATCAGGCATTTCCGCTGCCGCATGTATTATTCTATTATAAAATGCAGCAAATTCCATAGTAGGTACTAAATCCAATTGATAACTGACTATCTTAGGAAGTCTCCATAACTGTTCTATAGACTCCCATCCTAAATAGATTTCTGATTCTTCACAATCAGAGATGCGTATAATTTTGGTCTTGTTAATAGTTTTATACGATATCGTTTTCGAATTCATCTTAGTAGGTTGCCATGTCCCTTCAGGTGTGTAGAAATAATTTGTAATTATCCCTTTATTGTCCATAAGTATGCGCCATTCCTGTTTATCAAACACCATTCCATTACCCTTAGATCCACTAAGTTTCACGACTGGTTCAAAATTGAATTGGGTGACACACCGACGCCAACATACTTCGATTTACCTTTATTTAAAAAATACTGCACATTGTTTATTAAAATATCATCACCACTTGAATTCATAACACTCACAATATTCGCCTTTCCTACCGTTGACGTAATATGTTCTCCATTACGTACAATAATGGTTTCACATGTACTCCCTCTGCATTTATATCCTAATTTCCCCACTATTTCTACCGTCAAGGTTACCTGATTCACCTTGAGCGCCACACTGCACGTTACCAGCAATCCTTCCGTTTAAAGGCCTTTATTCACGCCGCTTCTTCAAGGTTGGCGGATCTCACCGATAACTTCAAGGATGTCTCCTTCACCTTTCCGGCCCCCCACATTTTCAAGGTCTCCCATTATCCAGGTTCACTCCATTACAATGTCCTCCATTCTCGCGTTTACCACTATTCCAGGGTTATCATTTTCTAGGTTCACGCGGCCTCAAGGTTCCCACACTTACAATGTTCTCCACCTCTCACGTTTACCACTTTTCCAAGGTTACACAATGCCGATATCAATCATGTCATATTACAAGGTTAGTTATACATATGGTTTCACAAGGCCTTTCCTTTCTTTAAAGGTAGGGATAACTACACATATCGTATCGTGTTATTTCCACCAGTGCCAGTATGTCTGCTAGCCCAGTACAGAACAATTGGGATGATAGGGAGTGCTACCAACCATTACCACTTTTTAATCTAAGTATGCGGCTAGCATGTGAACTAGTTCCCAACTGAGTGCAATTTGAAAAAAAAGGGCTATTGTCTTCTACCATATTAGAAGCATTAAAGAATACGTATGAAGATGTGCAATGGAATACTGAATGGGTTGCCAACCTAGGTAAAAGAATTCGCTACTTCCACCATCATTCTTTCATGGGTAATTTGGGATATTATTCACGCACATTTGCTCTTCATACTCGCTATCATCCTGCTGGCCATATGCATTTATGCTACGACTGCTACAAAGCATTGCAACCAAGTTAATACCGAGTTATTGACCATCATACACATATGGATAGATGGGTCGCAAATTACCACATGTTACACGAAGAATACTGGTGCTCATCGTGTAGAGCGCCCCTAACAATGCTGCACGAGGTATATCAAGATGACTCATGCATACCCTGCGGAGAAGTGTATTATTTGGACAACCAGTTTTTTTTATAATGTATATATTGGATATAATAAATTATTTCCTGTTGGTATCTTACTGTGTTCTACGGTGAGAAGATGTGCGACGTGACACCAACCTTTTATTATCCTCAATATTACAATTGTTTCGGTAAACGTTTACTTACGTATCGAACATGGTCACCTACATCGCTTGCAGCAGCAGGGTTCATTTCCATATCTTCAGACGATACGGTTTAATGCTTCATGTGTGGAGTTCGAATAAACCAATGGCGGTCATCTGACACTCCTCTACAGTAGCTTCACCTATGGGCACCACACTGCACGTATGCTCAATTACTTGCACCATGTCCTCGCAGGTGTAATGATACAGAGGTGGAAAGAACCTTTTGCACTTGTAGTAAATCAAAATGTTTTACTCCTAGAGAAAATCATATATCTGGATAATACACTGATTACATTTGTACATACAACAAATTATATTAGCATATCGTTATCTCTTTTTTAGTTTGGTTCTAAGTGTGGTATCAGACAAGTGTAAAAAATTACATGAGCAAGCCTTGAAAAAGTAAAATATATATCTGAGTAGGTAGGGTGCGCAAATAGCCCTGTGAATGTGTTGAGTGTTAGTGACCTTCGTATTTTTTACACCTTACAGTGTGGTATTCTTAGAAATGTGCGACCTTGGGATAGTTCTACGTAAACATGACTTACTTATTGCGTAACCTTGGGCGAGTGGGACCTTGAGATTGTGGTAACCTTGGAAATGTGGGTCCTTGGAAATTTGGTGTGCTCCAAAAGTCTCCAATCTTACCTACTGACAACATTTTTATCTCGGGTCCAACGCAGTCGAGTGCTCGTATTCGTCTTGTACATATCTGTTTAGTGACAGAAAAAAATGTGATATGTATGAAAAGATTCATTAAGTAGTATTTTAGTGCACGAAAATTCTTATGAAGATTCTTGAGGAGCCACCAGTAGTGGATTTCGAAGCGGCCGGGAATAGTAATTGTTGACAACTGACTGCATTGTGAAGAGAGGTTACTCCAAATAAGACGGTACCCAAGGTATGTTTTATGTCCCGCTGAGTTGTTTTTCTAACAAAACTCCCGAAAATAATTTGCTTTATTTTGTTGGTGGAATAAAGAAGGAGCAGGGTGAGGGCTGGTTTTGTCTTTATTATGTATTTGTATTTTGTTGTTTTATAAAGGTTATTGGTAGGGATACGTGTGGATTTGCTGTTTAACAATGCGACCGTTGTCATTTATACATGAAAACCCATGTTACTAAGTGAGCTGAATAAATAACACTATTTACAGTATGGTTATATGATTGAAAGCTGAAAATTTACGCAGGAATCTGCGATTTACGCAATACAGTGCGACCGTTCTCAGCTGTGGGCATCGACCAAGCCCATGAGCAAAATAGCGCTCGAGTGAAAGACGGGAGGATCCACTGGCTTGATAGAGGACCCTTCTTTGCTTCGTCGATTCACCATCGGTAGACCGGGAGTTTCAAGACTTATAAGTGAATTTTAAGGGGACCGACATTATGAAATGAATCGTCTCCATCATGAGCAGTATGATTCTTTTCAACAAAAGTTCCTTTCTCACAGTGATGCCGTTAAATGAAGCTTCTTAGATCATAAAAATACATCTCTAGTCAACGACGAAGACCTTATCGCCCTTGACCCTGTAAAAGTAGTTCCACAACAAGGGGCTAATGGCCCCTACTCTTTGGTTGAAGGAGAATGCAAGTTAGCAGAAGAATTCATAGAAGGTCGAATTGAAGGCAAAGTGACAATTATGCATGATCCTATTCTAAAGGAAAAGGTAGTAATATTCAAGCGTAAATCGAATAACATGAAACAAAAGGCTGACATCATGTCACTAAAAAAGTGAAGCCCTATTTACTGACACGAGCTGGGAACCTTGAGGCGTAGAGGGTCGACGTTGTATGGGACCTTTACTCGTCACTTAGTCCCAAGGATACTACGCGAAGTCGTCGAGATGCAAGAGTGCGTTTGAAAGGAGTTACCGATAAAGGTAAGTATAAATTTATGCGTGGTACTTCTAACGCTGCTTATGGCACTGATCTCTCATAGGTCTAGATTTATTGTCAACAAGAAAAATACTAAAAGACTGGGAGTATTATTTGAAGAATCCGTTGAATAAAGAGGAAGTTTACTGCATCTGGCCATAAATGTCAAAGATGATATTGAAGCTACCCCTGCGACACCTACAAGCTTGAAAAAACGTCTCGTTCTAGTGAAGAAGAGGCAGATAGGCGAATTATTCTCCACGTTGCAGAAATGGTTGATCACGGGGCCTCCTATGTTGTCATTTACTGCTCGGACACGGAGTGTTGGTTACTGTTTCGAATCAGAGGTACATCGCCGTCCACAGTATTGCCGATACCCTGTGTGAATACAAGTCTGCGGCACTCAGTGGCTTCCACGCTTTTACTGGCTGCGACTCTATTTCCTTCTTCGCTTCGAAGGAAAAGACGAAGGCCTGGTGAGATTGGACAGGAGATGAAATAACCGCTACCTTGTTCAAGTTAAGTCAGCCCTTCCCGATTGACGTATTTTTAAGTTCTGCCAATGTTCGTGCTCTATAACACCTCACTATGAAAATGTATGACTCAAAGTGCACCATAAACAGTGTAGATGAAGCTAGGCAAGAGAAGATTTGACGCGGTACGAAGGCCCACACCCTGATTCCTTCGACTTTAGAGGCACTAAAGCAGCATATAAAGAGAGCAGGGTATCAGGAGGGTCATTGAGGCTGGTCTGAAGCCAGTCTGCTCAAACTTGCCACTAGTTAATACATCTCTCAGAGAACTCGACCGGTGTGCCTGGAAGTCAGGCTGCACAACGATGAGGTGCTGCTGTCGTCGATTTAATCTACCATGCACTCCAGTGTGTAAGAATTGCAAAGGAAATTGCGACAATGAGAGGTGAGTGAATTCAAGTTCCGGAATTTATACATTTAAATATTACCTTTGCGAATAAATCACTTAGTTAAGCTCTCGTAGAAACCAGATATCAACCAGACTTTGTAATTTAAAAAGACTTTTTGTAATATATTTAACTCTGTTTAGCACTGCTAGGAAGAATGACCAAACGCTGTGTAACAAGCTATGTAAATAAATTACTTAGATAAAAAAAGTCTACCTACTTCACTATTAGAAATTACTCACTGCAGCATAATGAAAACGGTAGAATATTTTTAAAAACTTGAATGTTGTTCTTTTGTTTGTTTTTTTTTTGAGTTAACGTTGCAAAATATCATTATTCTGACAAAATATTTCGTTTTAAGTCTAAATATATTCGGAAACGACGTGTAACATGTACAGATCAACGATTTGTTAAACTTAAAAATTTTCCCAAAATATTCCAAAATATTGATTTTAAGGGATCAAAACTCATATATATCATCGTTTTGATTACATAATTGGTTTGAGCAACTCTCAATTGCGCGGTAAACGGTGCAAAAAACGTAATAATCGGCCACTAGATAAAACTTCGATAAGTAGCGCTAAAAATAAAAAAAAATAATTTCGGTAGTCAAAATTTTGTAAAATTGTTAAATTGATCACATAATCCGTTTTTGGGAAACCAACATGTCCGGAAACGATGTAAAAAGCGTACAGATCGACCGTTTACAAAACTCCAAAAATTTTCTCAAAATGTTCATAAATTTGGGGGTTTTGGAGGTCAAGATTAAAAAATATCATTGTTTTGAGTAATTAATCCGTATTAGCGGTTTTGAAATAATCGGAAACGATATCCAAGACATAGATATACGCTTTAAATAAACTGCTCAAAATTTTCCCCAAATGTTAAAACATAGTGGTCAATTTTCGGTCCCCGTCGATAATTTTAGGGAAACTGCGGACAGAATCTTTTCTTTTATTCTTAAAACTTCAGCCAAATTTCATACTTGTAACACAAAATGCGTGTTTTTTACGTGTACCGATAGTAATACTTCCGGCTAAGAGACCCAACTCTAGGCGTTAGTCAACTAGCGCAGAGATGACGCTTTCCTCCTGAATTACTAGTGAAATCCTTCCAGATTCAAACAAAATTTTATCAACACCAATTAGCAATGAATTAATAATTAAAAGGGATAACTTTTATAAGGGACCAATTTCCGGGACCGGTTATTAGGGATGATTAATTATTTGCTTACGGTTGGTCCGAACCTACTAAAAGGTTGGACACTATCTAGTGTACGGTAATACACTGGTGTCAGCAGGACTGCTTATTCACCACGGGTTACATTATCCAATTAGCTTAAGAGCAAAGTTTTTTGTATAGAGCATCACCATTTATTTTTATTTTGTGATTTATTAAGAGAATAAATACCAGTTTTAGTTTAATTCTTTTATAAGACTATATATAAGCACTTAGACTATGACGTAGTAAAGTCGCGAGCAAAGATATAAAAATTATAAACAATATTTTTATGACATCCCTTAACACCACAAGGGTGTTATATACTTAATCCATTTTAAGACATGTTTGGTCTCGTATAAACAAACTTAAAGAAAGCTAATGTCACAATAGTGATCTTAATTGTCAATATTCAATATTCATTACGTGTAATTACTCATTATATAAGTATTAATCATTATCCATAACTTAAGGGAAGTTACATCAGCTTTCTAGAGGAAATAATTAAATCATTAAATAAGTCACTATCAGTAGATGTTTCATCGTATTTTCTAATAACGGATATTGGTTTCCTAAGACGCACTACCGTCTGTGTCATTATCAATGGGCCTTGGTCCCACAGGAAGAACGTCACAATTACCTCTCCTATAAATAGTAGTACTGGATCATGTATGGCATTATTAAATTATATCATTCATTCAATAATTAGTATAGACATTGTTATTTGTACCACTGGGTACTGATTGTTAATTATTAAGTATCAGTTGTGTAAACAGTCACTCAAAGTTTCCAAAGATGACCAGCAGTAGTATTATGTAAGAATTACTTTTATTTTATTATATTATTTTATTTATTACGCTTACTGACTTTGTACCGACTCTACCAACCCCTAACCCAACAAACGATCCTAAAATGCCATAATGGCACGTCACGCCTTACGCCCCCAAACCACAGCCGTGACATTTGGTGGAGGCGCCGCGATTCGATTTGGTGGAATTCGCCGGGTTATTTTTAATTTTCACGTTATCACCGTATAATGTGTAACAACAGTAGTACGATAATTTTATTGTTAATTATGTTCATAATGTTAAATGCAATCGTTATCCTCTATCTTTTAATTAAATATGAAATAATAGCACCCTAAGGATTAATTTTTTTTTAACAATTTTTTTATTTTTTATATATAGTTTTTATAATTAATCTATTACTTATATAAATTAATCATATTGTGTTTTCGTTATCGAGTGAAATTTTTTAGATGTCGCATAGCACACCTAAACATCAATATGCATGTAAGGTTAATGATTTCCCTAAGGGTTCTATGTTACTAACTAAATGACTACTTATTACATTATAAAAACTTCCTGTATCTATCAAAATTTCTAATAGTTTATTGTTAATGTTACCTTTAATATTTAATAAATTGTCTGACAATACAAACGTAGCATCGATCTTCCGCTTAATACTTGTTAGTTCGTACGACCGATGCTGCGGTCGTCGTTTTTTGGATGAGGTGACTTTGACCTCCACGGTGACTTTTCTCTTTGGGGTGCTCTATTCCCGTAGGAATTATTATTTAAATTTCTATTATTAAAAGTTACTGGACGATTATTTCGTCCACGATTATTAAAATTAAATCTATTTACAGTAGGGATATATTGTGCTCTGTTTTGATTAAAGTTGCACGATGAGCTAAAGTGACCTGCCCTATTACAGGTAAAACAAATTGGTCTCGCATCTCTTGTTCGCGAATTTTGTTGTGAAAAGTTCCCTCTATTATTACGTGAATAATTATTGTTATAACGTTGCTTAACATTTACGAATGAATTATTATTTTTGTTATTATTGTCCTCAATTGACGTAGCTGTATTAACGGCTTTTGTTGCTATTGAGTAAAAATTTTGCACTTGATTATTCATATTATCGAATACGCATCTCTTGCAAATGAGATAATTTAAATACGGCTGCCCTAAAGTTTTCATTATTGATGTCATCGAAAGCAGGACATATTAAAACAAATTCTGACTTTAAACCTGGCTGTAAGCCTTCTATAAAAAATCTACAATTTCTGGTAAAGGAACTATAGGCGTAACTTGATTGCTAAATCAAGTAAATCATAGTAATATTTCAATATTGTTTCATCTATTTGTTGTCTTCTGTGCGTAATTTATTTTTGATAATAATGAAGAAGAGTACCTCGAAATAAGATCTAAATTCTTTTGAAATATCCTCCCATGTTTTATTAAAATTATTGGCGTTTATTTTATACTGTGTGTACCACGTATATGCATTTCCTCGTAAAAAAGTACCGAAATGAGTAATTTTATTCTCATTTGTCCAATGATTAGCGTCAGCGCAACGTTCGTATTGTTGTAGGAATGTAATACAATTACTTTCCCCTGGTATGAAATTATCTGGTGTAATGAATTTTGGAAATATAGGACTAACAGCTGTAGCGTTTACCTGCTGTAATGTTATATTTGCATTTGCCATGATTACCGTTGGTATGTCTAATTTTGTTATCGTTTGCGGTTCTGAATTATTTAGATTAAATGTTTCTACTACTTTAATTACTGTATTTTCTGAAGATATTTTGTTAGCTTCAGGAGAGGTTATATTTTGGTAAAAATCTATTTTTTCTTTTATCGTACAATCTTGATCAACACTAGTTATAGGTGGTGATCGCGTTAACCTATTTTTTGGGGTAAAAATTTCTACTTGCGAATCTAAAACGTTTTTATCTAAATTTCCACTGATAGCACTTTCCTGTGGTTTAAAATTTATACTTCGCGTATTATATTGATGTTTAGGTGTGCTATGCGACATCTAAAAAATTTCACTCGATAACGAAAACACAATATGATTAATTTATATAAGTAATAGATTAATTATAAAAACTATATATAAAAAATAAAAAAATTGTTAAAAAAAAATTAATCCTTAGGGTGCTATTATTTCATATTTAATTAAAAGATAGAGGATAACGATTGCATTTAACATTATGAACATAATTAACAATAAAATTATCGTACTACTGTTGTTACACATTATACGGTGATAACGTGAAAAATTAAAAAATAACCCGGCGAATTCCACCAAATCGAATCGCGGCGCCTCCACCAAATGTCACGGCTGTGGTTTGGGGGCGTAAGGCGTGACGTGCCATTATGGCATTTTAGGATCGTTTGTTGGGTTAGGGGTTGGTAGAGTCGGTACAAAGTCAGTAAGCGTAATAAATAAAATAATATAATAAAATAAAAGTAATTCTTACATAATACTACTGCTGGTCATCTTTGGAAACTTTGAGTGACTGTTTACACAACTGATACTTAATAATTAACAATCAGTACCCAGTGGTACAAATAACAATGTCTATACTAATTATTGAATGAATGATATAATATTAATAATGCCATACATGATCCAGTACTACTATTTATAGGAGAGGTAATTGTGACGTTCTTCCTGTGGGACCAAGGCCCATTGATAATGACACAGACGGTACGTGTCAGGGTCTTAGGAAACCAATATCCGTTATTAGGGAAAATACGATGAGAACATCTACTGATAGTGACTTATTTAATGATTTAATTATTTCCTCTAAAAAGCTGATGTAACTTCCCTTAAGTTATGGATAATGATTAATACTTATATAATGAGTAATTACACGTAATGAATATTGAATATTGACAATTAAGATCACTATTGTGACACTATTAAAAATTGAATTGTTTTAAAAAAATTACACACAAAATCTTTCTACAAGGTTGATCGCTCCTCACATATAGAAAAAATTTGACCGAATAGCTAAATTTCAACTAAGGGTTCTTTACTACAAATTACGGGTAGTACCAAACAGTTCATAAGTATCTATATGCTTTTGAAATATGCAGCTGTTTTAAAAATGCAATCTAAAAATAAATATTACGCCTAATAAACCCACTATTGCCGCTGCTGGATTTCTTCCAAAATCTGATCACCTGCAGGAAGAATGAAGTAATCCTAATACTTAGTGTTAGGTACGTAAGTTTCATTGCAGTTGTCTTGGATTCGTGTACTAATATATATCCGCACCCACACCTACATACGCACCCGTACCCACACACGCACACACAACCTCAGCCACACCCACACCCGTACCCGCATCCACATTTTCCTTCATTCGCATACGCGCGCGCATTAGCACCCGAATTCACACCCGAATTCGCACCTGCAACCTCATTCGTGTCTACACACGCACAAACACATGCACACGCACACTCACACCCACACCTACACCCGCACCCACACCCACACCCACGCCCACACCCACACCTACACCCCCACCCACACCCCCACCCACACCCCCACCCACACCCATGTCCACACGCACACATTCATCGAAGTAGTCACAGACAAAATGTATAAGGTCTCATTCATTCTGCATAGTTCTACTTAAGTCTATCTTCATGCTAAACACAAGAAACCAAACTGCCACTCTGACCAGCTGAACTGCATAGTCTGTAAGAAGACCAATACCTAACTTAGATCTACTATATAAAAATAATCTAAGTTCTGTTGCGACTGCAAGCTTTGTGTAATTTTGGTAATTCTACATTGGCTCAGCTCCAATTCTAGAATATTTAAAAATTCTACAAATATTGATAATTCAAATTACTGCAACAACTTACCCATCTCAGTCATTGTGTGTCACAAATATTGTTTTAGAACTCTGTGAATTAGGTAACAACAATTAATAGCACCAATGAAGAGTATGGAATGCTATCGTTTGGTTTCTCTTTTCTTTGAATTACTAATTATTAATAGTTTTGCTGCAATTATTTGTATTATGCGTATGTATTTAGATTTATATACAGGGTATACCGTTTTTATCCCACTCATCTAAAATATTTGCAATTATGTGTCATATTTGGTTATACTGAAAGTAGATACCAACTAGGTATTTCCAGAACGGAACACCCCGTATATTATTACATTTTTGAGAAAATAACTTTTATAATACAACTATGCTTCGATTGTCAACGGTTTTTCCAATTAAAAAAATGTTTTTTCTGGTACTGAAACTCAACTTTTTGTGTTTGAAGCCCAATTTTTTTTATGTTGAGTTTAGTGGGTTATGAAGTTAGAGTTGAAATGGACATTTGCCAAGTTTTGATCCACTTTTACCTTTTATGACCGTTACAAAATTGTTTGAATTTTATGGGTATACGAACAGTTCTTTCATCGGTGCCGGTATTTTCAAATTAGTGGGCGTTTTCGGTAAACGCCACCCGCATTGACTGCCCCTATCGTCAGATCCATTGTTCAGACAAGGAAGAAGGTGGGAGAATTAAATAATGCCGTTTTTTGCACCGCCTAAATGCTCATCCTTGAGAAAGATCTATGACGAATGCCAGTCACGAATTGAGCCGCCCATAAGGAGTACCGGACACGATAGCAGCAACTAAATTTTATACCCGGTATGTCCAAAAATAAACAATTCTCCGATCAATTGTTATAAATATAGCCAAAATAACAACATTTGTATTATTCTTGAACCAATTCTTAATGTAACTTTATGCATGAATAATATTTAAGAAAACAATCTGATATCATATTGGTTCATTTTAAAACTCTAGATCCAACCGTCACTTTAGTGAAATCTAAAATTAATATTGTTAGAGGAAGTCTGTTATAACTCAAGTAAGAAATAAGTTAGATAATATAACTTTATTAACCAAGTTGTAACGAATCTTCTACGTTCTTAGTTCAATTAGTTGTAAAATATAAGAAAAAAGGGTTTTTGGTTATTAATGATTTATAAGTTGTGGTAGGCAACTTAATTTGCATTTTGGTGTAACTTAAGTGCATATCTTCTAAGGGGTTTATATTCCATGTCTTTGACTTATTCTTTGCGCACCTTTTTTCGCGCACCTCTATATCGTCTGACATCCTAAGCGTCCTTTTCTTCATTTGTTGTGTAACAACCTTTTTTTGTGGTTGTATTAAAAAATACGTTAATCTAAGATCATTAATTTATTTGGCGTAAAATTAGAGGAGTTTTTAATTATTTACATGTAAAATTGAGAAAGGCAACTTAAATTGCATTTCCTAGAACAAATATTTTGGGTGTAATATTACATAAATAGTTATAGTTCCCTTTCTTTTAAAAATTGGACTCCGATCATTGTATTTCGCGCAATGCGTGACAACTTCTTTAGGGGGAATACACTTGAGTTATTCTGAAAGCTTTTTTTAATTCACTTAATGTTGAATATTACAGCTATAAGCATGATTTTTACTTAATTTTTTATATATTGGTGCCATCAGATTTTGGTGGTAAGTTATTTTTTTTCTCATTATATTTAAAACTAAAGCCTTTGCTTTTTTAGGCACCTTTCAAGTATGCACCTTTTCTTAACTACTTTTTTAACTACTCATTTTTAAGTACTCACCTTTTAATCACCTTTTAATTAACTATTTTTTTTAATGCATACTTTTATATGGCATTTTTATAATATATTTTTAATGGCACGTATAGGTCCGTAATTTTACTATTCTATTAATTTAAATGGCAAGTTTTACTTGAATTACATTTACAACACAAGTTCTACATACTTTTACAAATAAATTTGGCGAATTAAACTTCAAGGAAATTCCATATTTTAAGGATAACTAAGCAAGACATTGACCTCACCATATGAACCATTCTGCTTCATAGTTACCAGATACAGTGTATGTACATAACCGTTAAAAGGTAATGTTTTTTTTTATAATTTAGTATAGTTTATGACTTCTGAATTTTTTTTCGTTTTCAAACATATATTAAATAAACTTATGTATAACTTGTTATTTTATTTTCATTTGTGTTAATTTGTTTATAGTATTCAATAACTAGGTTTTGTTGTTCCTAGATAGATATATAAAAAAAAGACAACATGGCGCTCGAGAATTTATCATTTTTTTCATAATTTTTAGATAACATTTGTTTTGAATTAAGGATAAGTGAAAATAATTTAGCTGATGAAAAGCATGCAGTATTTCAGGTGCGTTAATTGAACCCTCCCATCTTAATCAACCGATGAGCCGACGGCAGTAGCGAAAATCATTTGGTAATTATTTTTATTAATAAAAATTATTTGATCAATTTATTACATCATGGCTTTTGTTTTAACATTATAAATTGGCCCAGTTTTAGTGTTTACATACTGTTTTAATGTTACAGTTGTTAAACCTTATGTTGTTTAGGTAGCCATTTTTGGGTTTCCACCTAAATTTTGTGAAAAGTGCCACTGATTTAATGGTAAGGTACATTTAACTCGCATTATATTAAAATTTAAAACATTTGGTTTTTGCAGGCACTTTTACTTTTACACTTTTAGAACTTTTATTTTGATTTTACCACTTTTAATTACACGTTTAATTCTACTTTTACGTACGCTTTCATTTTATGATTGCGTTTTACATTTAAAGCAGATCTAAATTTAGATCCCATTTTTTTATTTGAACTTTTGAGAGAATGCAATAAACATTGAATTATTCAAATTCATGAAGATAAATATATAAGAAGTAAAATTCAACGTTGGTATGGTTCACAACGCAATATTGGTGCAAAGATTACATCACCTTTGGTTTACATTTCCGTATTTGTTTAGATACCAGATGTTATTAAAAAGTTGTGTACAAAAGTTTCAAACAGGTATTTATATTCTAATAATTTAGTAATTTAAGGCTATTACAACTAGTTTTTAAGATATATTTTATATAATTCTAAATTTAAATATTTAACAAACATAGTTTATTTTTTATTTTGACATTGTGGTGAATTTTTTATTGTATACTCGGTTTAGTTATTCCGAGCATAATAAAAAAATAACTTGGCGTCCGAGATAATTTTTATTATTGTTACAATTCAGTTACTATATTTATGTTAAGTGGAAATAACCAATCAGAAATTGTGGTAATTAAGCAAATCAAAAGATTGAACTGGCCTACTTTAATTTACCGACTGGGTCAACGGCACATTATCTTATATTGAGTGGTTTTGATCTCTGGTTAGTTTAACGATTTGTTTAAAGAACATTTACAACACACATATTTACTTATTATTTAATTATTTACACCAGGGCTTTTAAACCATTATTTTTACCATTACATTATTATAAAGTCTACAAAGTATCTATATACATAGACTGGTTCAGTGAAGTAACACGTACAAAGAAAGCGATTCCAGTACCTAAAATAAATGTGTTTCAACTCAGGTCGTTACGCCTTAAGAAAACTAAACTCACGCATGCCAACGCTCTCTTTAAGGGTTCGCAGAGTAATTCCCTCTACCTTGTCACGCTTTCCTTTTTATAGGTGCCTCTCGCCAAACGTCATCAAAAATTTACCCGCCAAACAAAATCAACCATTGTCTAAACCTTTCGATATCAAATACCTTTGCTGGCAACTAAACTGGAAAATGGAGCTAGCGGGGTACCAACGCAACTGATACCTCAAAAAGTACGCCATATTGAAATCTTCCAAAAATCGTAATAACTATCTGGAATGACCAAATTCGACATTCATACTTATTCAACACAATATTCGAAACTAAATTCAAACATTTGTAAAAGTTACACATGTGCGCGAAATGTCCTGAAAATTTAGTAAATTCCAAAACTATCCGCCCTTGAACCATACATCATGAAATCATAACACATTTATACAAATACAACTCATACTTATACTACTTTTCTTCAATATTAGAATATTACCTATATTGCTGATCAGACATAAGCCACACAGTGGCACCCATTATCGTCTCAATAGGGATTTTACTAAAATATTATTGCTCATGCACATTTAGTTATTTCAAATCACAGTGGTGTAACATGTACACAAAACTTACATTACGCATAAAGAAATTTATCGTACAAACATACGTTTATACAATATTATATAAGCGTCATATGCACCACACAATACTGAATACACCCAGTGCGCCAAAATAATCTCGCGAGTGCCATCTCTTCGATTAATTAAGGATTTATTGAACGATCCTCGTATATTATCTTATATATCTCATAAAATTTTTAGATACAACGAATTGGACTATTTTTCTTTCAACGTCTTAGTGAATCAATGTTCAACAACCCTCAAATACTTCAAAATGCTCGCCATTAAATTGTCAGTTTATTAAGAATAGAAGTGGTTAATTAAACATTCGCGCACTATTCCCATTTTCATAAATCGTCTTGCCGGCATTGAAGGTTACCGGGAGCATATCAGAAAAAGCTTTTTTTTGTGAATGCATCGAAAGTAATGTTATTTTGTAGACATCAACTAAGTCGTGTTGCATAATATAGTTTTTCTGAATAAGAGTGTCTTTAACCAAGTATTAAAGCATAAAGCTTACATGATGTATTTTACCATATTGTAGTAATTATTCGTTTCATTTATGTTACTTGTGAAAATAGCCGAGAGTTTAAATCCGTGTTTGTTAAAGCAAGATAGATTAGTAAAGGGTGCTTTGTTCGCTGTCTGTTCAATATTCTGCGCATTTCTCGTAATTTGTGCATAAATCCGTTTATGTGTAGGTTCTTGTATCTCTTGATCTTGAAGTCAAGGATTGTCCGCATGTTATGTACACTTTTTATTCATATAAAACAAATGAAATTCGAAATGGTCAAATTAGTTTTACATAATAGTAACAACCTAATATCGGATTACATACTAGAAGTTGATTGTTACACTGCATTTGTGGGGAGAGTTAATTAGAGGATTCGATAATGATATAGAGAGGTTAACCCCTACAAGCTCGTTATGCAGATTTTCTGAGATTACAGAATATTGATGAAGTCGTTTCCTTAAAATCACATCTATCTGATTAGGTAAACTTACACACGTATTTCAGATATAAACAAAATATTTGGTGGAAACAACTGATATAAAGTGGCGTTTTCGTGAAGAATTGTTTTATCAAACCCATAAATGCACACAAATGTAGACAAAAAGAGTATCATTTGTATAATCCTGCAAATTCAAAAGATTATGATCACTGATTACTATCATTTATGTTATTGCTTTTCCTGTTTTCTCCAATTTTTGTGTGCTGCAGCAAATGTGCTCTGTTTTCACCAATTACTTACATTGTATCACCATTTCATGTATGGTCATGTGTTGCCGGATTTTAATTAGATATCTGTCCTGCTTACCTGAAGATCAATACATTATTAAATGTAGATGTCTTCGTGTTGTTACTGTGCGGTGTGCCATTATTTGAACGTTTAGTAAATAATGCCAACTTAAGTGATGCGGGCATAAGGTAAATATAGCGCCATTCTTTAGAAACCAGCCTGTATATAACAAATTCATCAGTTGGCGATAGATCCCTTCCCTCGTTTATTAGCTCGCATACAACGTGTGTATCGACACGTGCGCTAAGTCAAACCAAGTCCAAACATAGCCTTCAATGTAGTCCGTACCTAGAATGATAAATGGTAAATTTCCATACGCAGCATTTAGGTAGCGGACCACAAAAATTTTATTATTGTAATAAACATTTATCAAACTGCGATAGAAAAGATAATTAGTGGATTTTTATTTATATATTTTTATGTAAGAAATATGGGAATGTATGTAACTGATATTTGGCTAAGGGTTAAAAAACACATGTTGAGGTTTAACTGGCAGATGTACGCTTAAAAACTGCTTTACTGAAGGGGCGTAACGAATCGTTGGAAATTCTTATGCGCACATTCTTAATGTAAAAATGTCACTAGTTTAATAATTAATTACGTCGGTACACACTGCAATCAAAGACGTCTTTGTTTGGTACTAAGAAATGTGATATTAAATGCAGAGTTTGTTACGGACGAATGCATATTCTTAAAATTAAGATCTCGTTCTGTTAGGAAAAAGATAAATGTTCCCACTACATAATTTCTTGTTTCTTTTTGTTACTACTTGCAATATCTGGTGTTGATTTCGGGAGTAAATATAGTTAGTTTGAAATCGGAGGAAAAGGAAGTTGCTATTGAAATCTTGATCGAGCTGGATTGCTTTTATTGTTTAAATTAGAAACTCCCTTTGTGAACCGTTCGGTCTATAAATATCTTGTCGTGTACCTTTTCGTAAAACTAAAACGCTAATTCGTTCTTTTCTTTTTGTGCAGATTTTAATATAAATTTTTCCAAAAATTAATCTGTAATTAATCGCCGCGGAGCCGAGTTTTAAACCGCGTATCTTAACTCGTGTTGGTGATAAAATATTTAACTAAAGAGGATATATTTAAGTGTAAGTGAGTATATTTATATAAATGAAACCTCGCAGCAAATAATTTTACAAGCCTTTGTAACGTATCAAAAATCAAACATTGCCTTGCAAAGGTATATCATTCGCACGAGGGCTCATTAAGCTGAAATCTGCTAAAATAACAGACAGTAGAGGGCTCCCTCACTCTTGTATTTGGGTGAATTAGCATTGCTGTTTGTTGTTTAGATTTATATTTGTGTAGAGGTGGGTCTCGACGATTGGGTACAGTATACCGCTTGGTTACAATTATAAATATACAATGGCCGAATGTGTACATACTTCCGGGTCCCGATGACCATCAAACAACCCGAATTTTATTTTTATTTTTGTATAGATAAGTGTGTAACCTGAGAAAGGGGCGCTGTATTTTTCTAACACACTCATACTTGTACATCGGTCACGATGTTGTGATTTACTTACAACTTATCTTTGTACGGCTTTGTATAATGAGTTTCTTTTGTCAGTTTGTTTAAGTAAAATTGTTTGCGTGCGAACTACTTTCTCTTTATATCTAATTTATTGCAACCGTACGTATGTATTTTGTGCTTTAGCAGTCACTGAACAATTGTGTACGTGTAAATTCCTTGTATATTTTCTTTTGTCCTTACCTTTACCTTATTACCACCTATGCAATTTTACTGTTGTATCTTATATGTACCGTAGGTTGCCTTATTGTTTTATGTGCTTATTTACTTAAACACCGACATGATTGGTTATAATGGACCACGTGTTTCGAACTACGATTTTTATTCTGGTGTACTTATGACACAATTGTGGGGGTAATTACATTATGTCCTTATTGCGTTTATTTGTAGCTAAACTGCTCGTTCTTTTTTTTTCTTAATGTTATAATTTTGTACGCACTTTATTTGGGATCGATTCAGCATACCCAAAAACAAAAAAGAAATTCATTCACATATTTGTGTCCCTTGACCACTCTCATGCGGCAAATTTAAACAATTCGCCTGGAATACGTAAAAAGTGGGGTTAGATGACAAAATATCGAAAAGTTTTAAAGAGAAAAGTTGTTCACAATCGGATTTTACGTCTATCTGTCAATTTTCAAAAAGATTCAAAGACGTTTGAAAAATATAGATTTTTTGGATTTTCTGGATATTAAAACAATATTTTTTCACTTAGTGTTACGTCAAACTAGCATTTTTCATGTTATTATTAAAGCCTGTCAACATTGCGATTTTTACTTTTGTATTTTAAATTTTTAGTGTTCTTCTTTTGCTCTATTTACGTTTACTGTTATTTTTTGTTTCTATTGTCGGTTTTAATTATTGTTAAGTGTCAAAAATGCCTCCAGCGCTGTCAGTGGCCAAAAATATCGAAATAGTGCTGATTTATGGAGAGAGGTATGAGACAGCTAGAGAGACAGCCGAAATATTCAATGCAAGACATTCAGAAAAAATGGTTCATTATTCCGCAGTGTCAGGCATAATAACAAAATTTAAACAGACAGTCCCTGTTGAAAACCGATACAAAATTTCTCACGAAAAGCCGGTACCTGAGCACGAAGGTACTTAATATGTAGTTTTAGCAGGAGTTTTAGAAAATAACGGTGAGTGATATTTCCAATACTACAATTATTGAAGAGAGGTCAGTTAGATGGATTTTAAAAAGAAATAAGTCGTTACAAACCAAACCTTGTTCACGTCTTAAAGGATCGTGATTACGGTGCTCGTATGTACTTTTATGCAAGGTTTCAAGGAATGGTTGTAACGGGTGCCTAAGAAATTCAAATTTCGCACTAAGTTATATGATATTTTACAGTTACATGGTATTTTATATATTAAGAAGCGTTTTTTTTTGTTGTTTATATACCAGTTTAATTAATAATAAAACGAAAAGCTTATATTTACTTCCATAAGTTATGTACCTATTTAATCAGGAAGAATTTAAATAAACGCGATAATCTACAAATGCATAAAGGACCTGTAGAAGTGTGGGAGATGAACCGTTAACATGATTTGCATTTTGAGCGGTCATTTTTTGGGTAGTCACTCTTAGTAAGTGGTTATATTTGGTTTAAATTAACCAAATAGATATCAACGAATGACAAAATAATAGCCATTTTGCCTTAAATTAAGAAATAAAGTAAAAAGTAAACGTTTGTGTTAATAAGGAAGCACAAGGAATACTTTCCTTATTAAAAGATAAAGGGTTAAAGTGATTAAGAGTGCGAAAATTGTCAAATTGGTGATAAAAAGAAAGGCGACGTAATAATTTGAAAGAAACGTGTTTGTACGTATCAGAAGTCGTTGTCTGTGTTTAAATATTGAACGATAAATATAAAAGTCAATATCCGATCCATATATAAAGAACAATAACTCCAAAGTATTAATGAGTGCTTTGCACAATTCAGCTTTGCCGTTTCTTTACACGCGATTCGTAGCGAAACTTGAACAATTATGTAATAATTAAAACTTATAAGTATATCCAGCAAGTATTCACAAAACCAGTAACTTGTTGTAAAGGAAATTGGGGTTGAATTAATCAACAACGAAGGTCTAACGAAGATAATTTTAACAAAGAAATATGACGCCTGAATCAACGGCCTGGAAACGCAGTAATTACGTTATCGGCCTTGAACGAAGTGACAAACAAGTAAGATTACAATTGTGTAATAAAAGAAAACGTTTTGTGTTTCATTTTCCGTTAAACTTATGGTTAAGTATGTAACGTGCTAAAAATCGATTTCGGATCATTTCGCATCGACTTTATATTTTCTTTATTGCTTACTCGAAAAGTTACCTGTAGATTGAAAACTTATGTTTGTCGATTTACTAGTTACTCGTCATTTGCTTCCTTAACAAAACTTATCTCAACTTTGGCATATACTATTTTACCTTTATAAATTAGTTAAGCGTCCTGTATAGATTAAATTACATTTAATTAAAAATTATTACTAATTTTATTAGATACATAAATAAAAAGTTTACCTCGAGTAGGATTTGAACCTACGACCTGTACTTTGCTAGAGTACCGCGCTAACCAACTGCGCCATCAAGGATCAAGCCTCAATCGATGTAAATGTTGTCTTTATGTATGTAGAACTGTTCTACATACATAAAGAACTGTTCTACATACATAAAGACAAAATTTACATCGATTGGGACTTGAACCTTGATGGCGCAGTACAGGTTGTAGGTTCAAATACTACTCGAGATATACTTTTTATTTATGTATTTAATAAAACTAGTAATAATTTTTAATTACATATTTACCATTGAACTTATTCGTTCATAACAAAAACTTATAAAAATTACATTTAGTTTCTCAAAAGTTCATCCTAGCGCCATCTGGGCAATGTTCAGGGTTCTGGTTAGTTGAACAATAATTTACTTACTTACTTTACTTACTTTGCTGAATTACCGCTTGATGGTATCATTAATTTACATTTTATTGGAAACTATATATATATTTAACATTTTAACAACAATAGTTTTGGTAACAATGAATATGTAACAAAATTTGATTTGAATAACGTGTCGAGTTCGCCATTTTGGGTGAAATTGAGCTTTCTTAACAAAAATCCATTTTCGTGCTTGAAATCGAAGTTATCTTCGGATTACGAAAGATATTTTCCTGGTTTATGTATTTCTACATGCTGTTGAGGTACTAATAACGCCATTGGGACATATATATATATATATATATATATATATATATATATATATATATATATATATATATATATATATATATATATATATATATATATATATATATATGTATATAAAATTTTGGTTTCACAAATGGTAAGCAACATGTTTTCTTTTCAATTCAATTATCATGTTTAACTTCTTTCTTCGCACTAGATATCACTAGCTAAAAATTAAAAAGGAAAAAAATTAAAACGTAAAACTTTTTGTAGCTCGACTTACATCATAGAGGTAAAACTTATTGTCAGCGTATTACTTTGTGCTTATGCGTGGTATATTTTTTAGCTTCTTCTTTTTCCTTCTTCCAGTCTTTCTTACTTGCTTCTTGTTACACGTTTCAACTAGATGTTCGAGACAACATCATACTAATCTGCACTTGCCTATAAACACTGTAACGAAGGGTGGATCTTGCGGATAGCCAGAGATGGAGGTTATTTACTCATTGGACAAGGTCAGACTATTATAATATTATGCTATGATTCCTTTTTCACAATGCAAAGGTGGGTACGATAGACGTTTATAATCAACAAGTATGTTTTAATAAACGATACCTCCATAGTCAGCCAGAAATTGTTACCTTATTAAAATTTTCGTTGTTTACAATTATTTTGAACTGAGATATAGCTTATAGTGGGTATTACAGTCGAATATTCCTCACGATTCAAGAATGACTAAAATGTCTGCGATTTTTTTGTATTAAAGCGATCGTAACGTTAATTGTTTTTGGGGTTGGTTAACATAGCCTAATTTCTGCTTACTTTTCTATGATTTCTAGAACCACACCCAAACACGTATATTAAGTTTACCATCCACTTTACTAGTCAGTTACGAGTCTTATCTATTATTTGCGCAGAAGCTGTTAATCTAGTTATTATCATATAACAGTTGTCCTTGTATTCCTGTCGTTTTACAGCAGTGCCTATTTAGATTTATGTATGTGTTTTGAAATATTTGACATAACTATATTACTATCAATTATTCATAAGGGGTTTATGTAAATTCAATTTTTTTTCGTTTGTGAAACAATGGTAAGTAAGTTAACCCAAAAATAGTTTAAGTCAACCCTTGAAAGTACTTTCAAATAAACCAGGGAAGGCATTTTTTATTTTTTTTTGGAAAGGTTTTTAACACCTAAATTTTTGGGATGCTCAAAGAGAATTTGCAATATGTAAAAAAAATTAACTTGCCGACGTATTTGTTTCGATTTGAAATATTAATTGTTCATTATTTAATTGGTTTGGGACCTAAGTTCAAGTCAAATTTATTTAATATAAGGTTACCAGGGTAATTTTTTTTTTGTTTCTTATTGCTTCCTTTCTTCCCGTTTCAAGCTTTACAGGGCTCTCGCTCATACAATCATAATTTTCTATTATAAAAGCTTGTGGCGCCCAAACTTTGCTTATTACGTGTACTACTGTACCTTCTTCCTCTTGTCTCTCTAACCTAAGTCGACCTAATAATTAGCTATGCTGCAAAACACCCACGATATCCAAGTGCTCAACGGTCATTTGGCCGTTTAACTGAGTTACTAGCTGAGTTCATCCATTCATTTATATTTATGTTACGTGGTAGGATAGACACGTGACAAATATCAATACTGAAGGAATTTAGTTCCCTTCACTGTTGCTAAAGAAATTTCTGCATGTTAGTTATTAAGAATGTTAGAAATAATAATAGGATTTTTTTTATGTGTTATTGTAAACAAAATATTTCTGCATTTTCTATTACGAATATTAAACGTTTATAAAAATACTGAATATATAAATACTGAAGGAAGCAAATTCAATACAGTTACAAATTACATATACCGTAAGAAAATCAAGTTGAATATAATTTTGGTAAATGATAACAATAATAATTTCTTTTAATAAACAAGTTAGCCGGCGCAAACAAATAAGAGAGGAATTTGGTTAAGTAAGTACAGAGTTCACTTACTCAAATTGAAACCGGATAGCAAGTAAATATTAGATTAATATCTACAAATTAAAACCACTCAAATTAAATTAGGAAGTAATCATTTCACATTCTCACAAAAACGATATAAATTTTTATTAAAGAAGTTTGAAATTATTGGGAATTGTAAAGGAACCTATAATTTATTCTTTGTAACGAGGGAAAACATACAAAAGCAAAAAGCCACACATGTGTAACCCGTTACATGGTCGAGGAGGCTGCAGGTTTCCCAAACAAGGTAATACTTTCTGAGGAAGCTACGTTTTCTTCTAACGGGCTGTTAGTTCGCAGAACTGTCGTTGGTGGGCTCTTGAAAATCCGGAATTTGTAATAGAAACTAAAGATCAATACAGTTGTAAAGTTAATGCACGGTGCGGTATCTACAACTTTTGGATCATAGAAAGATTCTTTTTTCCCAAAAATTTTAATTCGGAAAGATATTCGGAATTTCTGCAGACAGAACTCTCAAATGTTTTGGACAATGTGACTACTGCAAAGAAGATAACTGTACTGTCAACAAAACAAATGAAACATTCATTCAAAGTCAGAGGTAAGAACATGATTAGATCAGACGTTTTAACAAAGGTGGATAAGTCGTTTTTCTCAAAATCTTTGGCTGGATAGGTCGACCGATCTTACGCCGTTAGACTCTTTTTTATATGTGGTATACAAACATCGGTAATTCCGAAATGTTGAAATCTTACAAAACGTCATTCATGATTGCATAGCTCAAATAACTTCAAACGTGTTGAGAAACCTACATAAAGAACTACCAGAAGGCCAATGTCATATATGGAACAGAACGGAGGACATATAGTGTTTAATTAGGTTTAGTTAGTCTACTTATTACTTGCTCTCTGTGTTGTATTGTGTTTGAAATGTTTCTTACTGATATTTTATAGCTGTAGTATTCTTCATCCTGATGAATTAAGTTATGGTTGCAACAATTTTAAATAGGCTTGGATGACAGTGTGAAAATATTGAATAAAATACACTGGCATTGATTCCTTTATAAAAAATTTTATTTGTTATTCAAGCAAAAGAAAAATATTGGCTTGGTTAAGTTTAAAATAGAATAATGGAAGGAATAGAAATTCCTTATGTGATTTCTATACAGCGAGTCCCAGAAGTTACGTCTAAATTCATTTAAACTTTACGGCTCCAGTTTTTGGAGAAATTTTTTTGTCTGTGGTTCTTTTAGTGGTAAAATTTTGTATATAGGGTGGCCCAAATATTAGTTTCGACCACCAACTTGATTTTGTCAAATGGAAACACCTGTTTTTTATTTCATTTTCTGAATCTGATTTGAATTTTGAGTAAATCTGGTGTACCATGTCCTATACCTATAGTCAGATCTCGAAATATTTATGAAAAATAAATAAATATTGTCTTTATAAAACTATCAAGAACATTTGCAAAGCAATCGTATCCAAGGTGATCTATAAACAATAGGTATATGCTTTCATTTAGTTGTGTATGTCAATTTATTTCCGATTTGTCCTTTCGAAATGGTGAATTTTTTGATGAAACATTTCATAATAGGTGGATAGAATGGAGAGGACCCATCGAATGACCTGCTAGGTCACCAGATCTAAACCCGTTGGATTTCAAAAGTATATATTGACAGGCCAAACAATCTGGAGATATTGAAAAAGAAAATCATAAGGGAAGTGCGTGCCATAACTCCAGAAGTGGTTGAAAACGTGTAAAGGGGGATTATTCATCGCCTTGTCTATTATCAAGCCTCAAATGGTGCACATTTTGAATATTTGATCTGATTTTTGTTGGGTTTTTTGAATAAATTGTTCCTTTTGACAGAAAAAAAGGCCGCCTTCCTTGATACGATCTTAATTATTGATACGTTCAATTGTAAATTCCTCGAGATCTGTTAACTTTAGTAGGACATGGTACATGAGATTTACACAGAATTAAAAGCTGATTGAGAAAATGAAATAAAAACAGGTGTTTCCATTTGACAAAATTAGGTTGGTTGTCGCAACTAATTTTTGGGCCACCCTATATACAAAATTTTACCACTAAATAAACCGCAGTCAAACATCGTCTGTTGACAACAAGACGTGCAGCAGAGATAACAGGCCTTTCAAATGGTACGATTGGAACCATAATAAATGACTATTTAGGGCTTCACAAGGTGTCAGCAGGATGGTTACCCCGAATGATGACGCCCGAACAAAAGCGTTTTGCGAGTCACTTCTTCAATACCCAATTTAGCCTTGTTTAACCGTAATCCTAAATATTTCCTCGATCGCTATGTTACGGTTGATGAAACTTGGAGTGGCGTCATCCAGAATCTCCCCCTGCACGCAAATTTCGGGGACAGGCTTCAGCGGGCTACAGTTTTTTTTGATGCCGAAGGAATTTTAGTGGTAGAATTTTTGAAACGTGGCACCACAATCACGGGTCATATTACACACATTAGTTACAAAACTTCGTTTTTGCATTAAAGAAAGAAGAAGAGGAAAACTGTCACGCGGAATTCTCTTTCATCAAGACTACGCCCTAGTTCGTAAGAGCCTTATTTCTATGAATCCAATTGATAACGCTGGGTTTGCAGTTATGGAGTATCCACCCTACTCCGCTTTCTTAGCTCCTAGTGATTTTTACTTATTTCCAAAGCTCAAAAAGAGTCTTCGAGGAACAAAATTTGAGAGCGATGACGCATTATGGCAACAGTGCAGGACTTCGTCTGTGATCAAGACTCCGAGTTTTTTAAGATAGGTGTTGCTATGCTTGAACATAGGTGAAATAACTGTGTTCACGTTCAAGGGGATTATGTTGAAAAATAATGTTGTATTCTATGCTAGGAACATTAGATACTGCATATCCCTCGTATGTCAAAGTAATTTTTTTTTATTTGTTATTCTGATGCTGAATCGATCACAAGTAACACTTTTTTTAAATCTTAATGAAAAAATATTTTTCCATTTGTTGACTGCCATCAAATTAAGATATGATTTTTGGAATCGTTGCATTGAAAATGTATGGATCCAGTAGAATTAATTTAAAAGTATATATGAGTTTGACGTTTTAAATTCTTTAAGACCGCCAAGATAATACAATTGGAGATCTTTCCTTGTCTGTCGTGAACACAGCAAAAAGACCTAGACATACCAGTTTAATAGTATTTACTTTAACTAAATTGACTGCTGTAGTTGGCTTTATGCGTTTATCAAACTGTTATATTAATAACAGGCTTATCTATGCGATTTCATATTTTTCATATTACATAAATAAGTGTATTCTAACACTTTAAACAATTCTTAATGGTCACTACTGAGAACGATGACTGTAATTGTTATCGAAATATATAGATTTATGTATAATATAGATATAAAAATACAACCCAAAAAAAAGGTAGGCATTTGAATCAAACAATTGTTACCCTACAAATACACAAACACCCACCTGCAAACCCTCAAACACCTCAAAAGTGTACCAAAAATAAGGTAGAAAACATACGAAAGTAACTACAACATGCAATAACCTATCAGCAAATTAACAAATTCAAACAGAGAAATTAGCAAACAGATAGACACCGAAGCACGTCAAAACATACCAACACAAACAAAGGGACAAGTTAATCAAAGAACAGACATAAAACACACAATCTTCAAAACAAGGAAACTAAGCAATACCCAAACATGCACTAAATACACAAGAAACCGAACCTACGAAACTAACACTAACAAAAACTACACACCCAAAACAAAAAATGCTCACACTGAGAAACTAACAATGAAGTAATGTCCAAAAACAAAAAAATCACAGCACATAAACATACGAACAAACAAAACAAGTTACTCGACGTTCAAACATACTAACAGGGACCCCCAGGGTAAATGTGTTTATGGTCGTTGGACTCCCCTCCCCCCCAGAGTATAAACCTATTAACGAAGTGTAACCACATTATCTTAATACTGTAGCGTCCCCTAGATACCCTATTGAAAAGTTTAATTTGAACTGATTTGCAAATTCAAGAACAACACAATCCCTAAGTGATTTATCTTGACTTTACTGACAATAATGTTACTATTACTCAAATTAATTGCTTGCCTTACATTACTTTCCTGGTAATAATTAAAACATTAGAATTTATTTATTTAATTATTTAATTATTTAATTACTCGCAAACCTCAAATCTGATGAAACAAATTGGCCGTCTAGTGGTAGGTACGTCGTGCTATTTGACGGAGATAGGCTGGGCCAGGTTAAGTGTTGCATCATGTTGGGTAGGTAAACATTGAAACTACTCAAATTAAGATTAACTAGCTTTGCGCAATGGTGGTTTAGCCCGTTAATATAACAGTGGGAACGAACCGACAGTAAAACTTACTTTATTGATAAATAAGTAATTGCACAAGTACATTAGTAAATCAAATAATACAAAAAAAACCAATGAAAGGGATATATATATATATATATATATATATATATATATATATATATATATATATATATATATATATATATATATATATATATATATATATAACAAAACACCATTAAATCAGGTTAATGCGCGTACAAAATTATAACATGAGAAAAATGAATAAAAATCAGTTTAATTACACATAGACACATAAAAACCCACGTAGTCACACTCACAATTATGTCATAAATAATCAGAATGAAAATCGTAATACCCAACATGTTGCCCTTTAAAACCAATCATGCCGGTCTTTAAGTAAATAAGCACATAAAACAATAAGGCAAATTACGGTACATATAAAATACAACAGTAAAATTGTACAGGTGATGAATTTACACGTACACAATTGTTTAGTGACTACTAAAGCACAAAACACATACGTAAAATTACAATAAATTGCGTATAAATAGAAATTAGTTCCCAGGCAAGCAATTCCACTCAACGCACTGACACAAAAAACTCATTAAACAAAGCCTTACAAAGGTAAGTTGTAAATAAATGATAACATCGTGACCGATGTATAAGTTTGAGTGCGTTAGAAAAATAAAGCGCCCCTTTCTCAGGTACACATTGACCTATACAAGAATAAAAACAATAAAAATAAAAGGGGAGGTGTTTAATGGTCGTCTGGAACCGGGTGTATGTAACCACTTGGCAATTGCCCATTACAGTTAGTAACCAAGGATTATGCTGTACGCGTTCTCCCACAACCCACCTCTACATAGATATAAATATAAATAACAAACAACAATGCTAATTTACCGAAATACCAAAGTGAGTGAACTCTGTGCTGTCTTTTATTTTAGCAGATATCCGCTTAACTAGCCTGCGTGCGAATGAGATACCTTTGCAAGATAGTGTGTGATCTTTAATACGGTATATAGGCTTGTAGAATTATTTGCTACCAGCCTTAATTTATATAAAAATACCTACTTACACTTGAATATATTCCTTTAATTGATCACAGACACAAATCGTTAACATACTCGGTTTAACTTCAAAAAGGGTGACTGTTATTTATAGATTAATATTTAAAAAACACATTAAACTAACACCCGAAAGAAAAGACAAATTAGCATTGGCTAATTCAAAAGAAAACGTACCAGCAAGAAATATTTTAAAGACAACTGTTTACAATGATGATATTTAATTAACCAACTCGATCTGGCTCCATCGACACTGTACCTCTAACTTTCCCCGATTTCAAACTACCCATGTTTATTCCCGCAATCAACACCCATTTTCCAAAAAAAAAAAAATTGTTATTTTTTTCATATTAACTATTGAACATCTTAACTTTAAAAATATGCATTCGTCCGTCTCAAGTTTCAACATACCAAACAAAGACGTCTTAGTATGTACGTAATTATTTACTAACGAGTGACATTTTTACATCAAGAATGTGCGCATAAGAGTTTCCAATGATTCGTTACGCCCCTTCAGTAAAGCAGCTTTTAAGCGTACACCTGCTAGTTAAACCTCAAATACATGCTTTTCAACTCTTAGCCAAATATTAGTTACAAAAATAAAATATTCCGAAAACCATGCTCAAATAACGTAATATTTAACAAAATAGGTTAAACCCTATTAATTAACTTTGCTATCGTGGTAACAATTTCAATTTAAAAAAATTTAAAAAAATAATAAAATTATCGCGATCCTCTACCTACAATACCAATTCAAACAAAGTAAAATTTTGAAAAAAAAACGGTTCGGTGACAACCAGTGTCGGAACTCGCAGATAGTTTAAATCTTTGTGACGATGTTACAATAAGACCAATGCGTTCCTATAAGGAAAGCCTACATATAACGGATAAAACAAAGTTGATGAGATTTTTCTGGACAGAAAGTATGTATTTTCCGTCAAGTTACTAATTGTAATGAGATAACTGTTGTGTTGATGGAATTTTAACATTAAATTCGTCTGAGCCTAAGAAATAACTAATAACAATTAATCATTCCAAATGAGGAATAAATATAAGCTAGTAGATGGATTAATTACATCCAGAAGGTATTTGATATTCCTCAAGAATTAAAATGTGGTCTGGAACCACTTGTAGAGGAAAAGAAAAAACGTTCAAGTTAAGTTACCAACTTGACATTACCAACCTTAATGCCAGTGCTTCTCAATCGTGAAAGTGCATATTAAGTACGAGTGACCATCAAACATTTCAATAAGAATAACTTATTTAGTTTAGCAAAATAGTATATTAAAATCCTAAATGAGGAAATAATAGAAGCAGCAATAACCAAATGATTTTAGCAGCTATCTGCTCAAAGATTATAACAGCAGAAATAATGTATGTAACAAGCTATACAGTTTTTTTATGATTCAGTTTGCTTACAAAAGGATGTAGACCAATTGCCTTTCTGGTGCATCACCAATACGATTAATATAAACATAAATTATGGTTATAACTAGGCAGAGATCTATACAACAACCACCGTACATTTTGTATTCTTCTGTACAACAACGGTACATTTTAAATAATATTTCATTAAAAATAACGTCGTGCGTTAAAGACTTAGTAGTTCTAAATAGGCAATTCTGCTTCAGAGATCATATAGGGAGCATTATAAACTGTAGGATTAATAAAGGGTAGCACGTGAGATTTTAGTAATGTAAAGTAATAAAAATTCTGTATTCTGCACTAGTGAGGAGTAAGCTACAACACTGAGCTACCCTTTGGTTACTGGCAACATAATAAGGAAGTATGAAACTAGAAACAGCACAAAATCATTTTTTAAGGTACCAAAAAAAATATGAAGCATACATTTTCACACAGCACACAGAAAGGGTTAGTTTGCTACTATTTCTATAAGCATGTACCGATACAAATGGTATAATGGTTGGTAACCTAAGTGTACGACTTCTTGTGTATGCAGGTGACACAGTCTTATTAAGTGACAGTGCAGATGAGCTACAAACCGCTCTGAGGAAGTTTGATACAGTCTGTGAGAGCATGGACCTAAAAGTAAACCTGAACAAAACTAAAATTGTGGTGTTCAATCGGGAAGGTGGAAAGGAGAGTAGAGTATTTACTCCGCAAATGAAATTGTGGAGCAAGTGGACGAGATGGTATATCTCGGTAGGATGTTTACTGCAGATGGTACAATGGAGGGTGAGATTGGACGAAGGGTCAATGCTGGAAGGAAAGTAATTGGGAGTATGTGGACTATAATGAGAAATGAAAGTATGAGCCTAACTTCGAAACGAGCAGTCTATAATGGCGTGTTTGTCCCGTTTGTACTGTGTGGAATTGAGACATGGGTATGTCAAAAAAAGCACGAAGGAAAAATATGTAACAACCCATTTTGAGTTGTATTGAAATATACCGTAATTTAAGGTCTTTCGTTCATTCAGTTGTAAATATAAGAAAAATTTTAATTATTGAAATATAGGTATGTGGTAGGCAACTTAATTTGCATATCTTTTTAGGGGTTTATAATGCATACTTCTTAATGGTTTATACTCCCTCTTCAAATTATTTTTCTGCTCAAATACGTTTGCGCAATACGTCATCGTTGACTAAATTCCTTGCGCAAATCCTTTCACGCACGACTACATGATCTAACTTCCAAAGCATCCATTTTTTCACTGTCTGATGAATGGTAAGAGAAGCAGAAAGTTTTTTTGGGTTTTCCTAAATTTGGTGAAAAGTGCCATTAATTTGATGATAAGATATTTTAACGCATTATACTAAAAATTAAAACATTTGCGCTTTTCAGGCACTTTTATTTTAGTTCACTTTTATTTTATTTTACTTTTACACTTTTAATTTCTCCGCTTTTGATTGCACAATTAATTCTGCGGTTACGTACGCTTTCATTTTATGATTGAGTTGTGCTTTTAATACAGAATTTAAAGTTTGGTTACATTTATTATATGAACGTTCGAGAAAATGCAATACATATTGGATTATTCCATTTTATGAAGATAAATTTATAAGAAATAAAATTCCAGTTTTGGGTGTGACTACGTAAAGCATTATTTCAAGATATTACGCAATATTGTGGCAAGGATGACATCACCTCAGTTGAAATTTCTGTAATCATTTAGATACCAGAGGTTATTAAAAAATTTGTGTGCAAAAATTTTACAAACAGGTATTTAAGTAACGAATTTTTAGTATAAGGCTAGGATTTTAAGATATATTTTATTTGACCCTATCATTTTAACTGTTAATAAACATAGTTGTATATTTCTTATTTTTTTACATTTTGATAAATTTTTAGTGTAGAACTCGGTTTAGTTATTCCGAGCATTATTAAAAATAACTTGGCGCCCGAGATCATTTTATTAGTGTTACATTGCAATTTTTTATATTTATATTTTGTGGTAATCAAGTAAGCCAAAAGACTGGCCCTATGTTAATCTACTGATTTGAGTCGAAGGCATTATTTGTGGTGAATGGTTAGTATCTCCAGTTAGTTTAACGATTTGTGTTTTAGGAGAACTTTTTACTCTTATTACATTTATTTTATTATTATATTATATAAAACGATTACCAGTTCGACCACTATTATTATGAATAAATGATGTGGGTACGAGATTTCTGAGAAGCGCCTGTGGTAAAACGAGAAAGGACAAGATAAAGAATGAGTGCAGAATGAAGGAGTGTGGCAAGGAAAAGACGATGATGGATAGATATAAAAGTAGTACATTACGTTGGTTTGGTCACATTGAGAGAATGAACAACGAAAGTTTAACGAAGCAAATATATATGAGTGAGGTTAGAGGTAATGCCGTGCTTGGTAGGCCGCGTAAAACTTGTTGAATGTAGTAGAATGTATGGTAAAGGAAAAAAAGATAAGCAGTTTTCAAAATAAAAGGGCATGTCAGAGACAATGTATGAACCTTGCAGAAATAGGAAAGCATGGACAAAGATTGTGAATGAAAAATAAATAAGAGGCCTACCTTAATTTAAGTTATCTATCAAAAACGTAAGCTAGAACACTTATAATTACAAAAAAAGTGTTAGGCAAATATGTATAATCCAGTGGCTGAGAGCCGAAATAATTATAAGAAAAAAAATTAATAGCTTCCATACTATGATAGCGTTTGTCGACACATATAGTAATAGCGTAAATAAGTATTTTAAGCTAAAAAAAATTGGTTGTCCAAGAAAAACTACTTTTTGTGTTCTAAGAGATGTGGCAGGAATGTTTCTGTATAAACGTGTCAATTACATGATAAATAGCACACCACTGTTTGACATGGTACAAATTAGAGTGCCAAGTTTAAGAAGTGTAGGGCATCTTGTCCTTTGTCGTGTGTCAAATTTTAATAGTACCAAATATCAATGTTTTGGTTTCAATAATGGTTTCTGCTTAATATATCATAAATCGTATAAAAATAAAATTTCTTTAAATATTCTTTACAAAATCAAACAAAATATAAAAATGACTGTTTTGGTAATTTTCTGCCGTGGTCCAACTTTGTTTAACCTTGTGTATGTATATATTATATGAATAAATAAATAAATAAGTAAACAAATAATACGCCTGATGGCGTAGCAGCTCCCGTTTCCGAAACGTAGCGCTACAAAAACAAAACTGTGAAAATAATTCGATCAACTCAATGTGGGACCACAGTTGAAAAACGTCGCTCTACAAGAGCAAAAATTGTGGAAACAGGGCCATCAAGTCAACTAATAAGACACCGCAGTTACAAAACACTAATAAGACGCCTGATGCACTGTTCCTCAACCTTTAAGTATTTTCGACCAAATTTTCAATAATAATTCTCATCGCCCTCCCACCTCATACAATAGTTTTTACTAAAATCGTGCTGTAATTGTAATATTAGTTTCCATTTAATTGTATTTTGATGTTACTACGACCTTACAAGTGCTACTCCCAATGACGGATGATAATTATCTTCTGTAATAATAGGTAGTTTATTATGAAACACCTTACGCTCTAGGGCTCAAACACTCTGGAACATCTGCGCGACCGCGACGCAAGCGTCTATCAATGCCGCACCTCGTTCAATTCCAGCGGAGACAGTCCGAACCTCGGTATCGAACGTAAGCCCCTACGCGCGTTAGAGCCTTTGTGATTCGTATTACAAATCTCTTAATTCCAAAAAAAGGACTTAACGTTTTTACGCTCTTCGCTCCGGCATAGTGATATTCGCCGCTTCGCAGTTAGATCTGTCACTGCTTGCATACAGATAATACCAAGAAGCGGTCATCAGTAGAGGAGCCACAGCCTAGCAGCAAGCAGGAGCCGTCGGAATGCAGCAGTAGCGAAAAACAACATAAAGAAGCGTCCAAGACACCGCCACAGCCAATGAATGAATTTAAATTTTTCGTTTTATTTTAACTCTTGTTTTCCTTCTTTTTCTATTTGGGTCTCTGACTTCCAAGTCATTATTCCTCGTTGTGTGAGATTGTACCTCGGTGGAGACCCGGCCTTTCTTTAAAACAATTTCTTTCTTTACTCCTTTTTCAAAACCTTACTAACAACAACCGCGATGGTTAATCACGGTCGCCACCGTGCTACCGTAACGGTTGTATCCCCAACCTCCGACGCCGCCCGTCGACCTACACCTACACTCAATACACACACATAGGAACACACCCTCGCCTCCACACCGACATCCTCACGTACACGCCCCCAATCAAACGCCTCGTCCATTTCTACCTCATCCACACACTCCTACATCTAAACAGGCTCCACCACCTCCACAAAACCACACAAACCCGCACACACACAAACCCACACACACACAAATCCTCACAAGCACACAAACCCGCTCTCTTACCCACACCCGCCCAGCCACCTGTACCTGCCGTGATTTCTACACCCGCCTCCCCTAATCCTAATCCCTCCCGCTCTCAATCCCTGAGGTATTGCATCCACAATATCCTGAAATCCATATCCACACAGAAATCCCTATTCACATCCCTTAAACCCCTAAACCTTCCCTGGTTAAACTTAACGTTTAACCATAACCACACATGTCTCCTGGAGACCTCCTCTCCCTTGCCGGATGGTGCACAGCTTAGGCTGCGGAACCATTTCGGTAATCCCACCGTCACTCTTACCCAACTATCCGGTCCCCGTCCTTATAACACCACTCCTAGAGCGCCCTCCTTTCCCTACGTGATTTGTGACGTAGATGAGTACATCCTACAACACGAGATCCTCGGTGCGATCGTTCTTCCACACGTGAGGAAGGCCGTTCGCATCACCGCTAAGGCGACGAACAACCCCACATCCCTTATCCGTATTATAACCTCATCCCAAACCACCCTTGAATACCTCCTCGCACGCGGTGTCCTCATGTTCGGGCGACACTACCGTTGCGAACCCTCCTTTATCCCTCAACCTCTCCCTAAGTATTGCTCCAATTGCACGCAGGTGCGACATATCCCTGAGGAGTGTCCCACTCGCTCTATCCCATGTCCCAACTGTGGCGAAAGCCGCAGATGTTCCTCCTGTAAATCCTCGGCTAACCCAAGGTGTAATTGCGGGGAAGCTCACCTTTCCTACTTCAAGTCTCGGAAGCGGCGGGAACCTTCCAGTTATCCGTCGAAGATGGCTTCCCTCGAACCTATCCTGTCTTCCGAAGAGTCCGAATCGGAAGACACATCCCACCTTAAACCCTCTCCCGACATCGAATCCCTATCCATCAAATCCTCACCCTCTCTCTCTTCCAGATGTTCCCCGACCGGCGAGATAGGCTTGTCCTCACCCTAGACTTGCTATCCCAAAACTTATTCCAACGGAGGATCAACATATGCTTATCCGGCCATAACACCCTATCCGACGACCTTTTAATCTACGCCTCTAGCCTCTCTAATGCAGTCACCATAGGTGATTTCAATGGCCACCACATCCAATTCGGTGACACCGCAACTAATGGAAACGGTAACAGGTATCCTCCGCTCTGTTGCAGTTGCAGCTCTTGCGAATCGCTAACACACAGCCAACATATTTCGAACATTTAGATGCCTCAATAGAAGATCATATCACAGTTTCCGAACCCACAGCTCACGATTTCGATCGTGAGTGCTTTCTAGGCACCACGATCACATCAGACCTTATACCCCTACTGGTCAAAACTTCATTTTGTCCAGCTCCCCCTACACCTCCTCAATATACAGTCATTAAAGACTTTTCAAAAGCAGACTAGAATGTGTACTCCGAACACATCTCCAACAACCTTACTAGACCCAATCTTCAAACGGCCCAAGATCTCCAGAGAGCCATTAGAAACCTAACTTCCGTTTCGTAATTACGGAAGCGGTCGCGCAAACCGCTCCCATAACACATTGTAAACTCGATCAAAGAGAAAGGACGAATATATCGTCAATTCTTGCGATCCAGGGACCAAGCTCTCAAGATCCTTAATCAGGCGAGAAGCCAACAAGCACGCTGAAGACTCCTGGACCAAAGTCACCTCCTAGCTAGATTACAGAAATGGTAAACTCTTCTGGCAACAGTTCTATAGACTGACCAGAAGAAAAATCTGCCCTAAATCCCACCTAACCGACCTACAGGGCAACCTAATCTCCTCCAATCAAGGAATGGCCGATTTCTTTGGTCATCGCCTCCAATCCATTTTCCAATCGCCCGATAATCTCCAATTCGATAACCGGTTCAAGGCACTCCTCGAGGGTCGCCTTAAAGAATTCCGCAACCTTAATCTTCCTGAAATCCAACTCGATATCGAGAATCCTTTTTATGCCCCATCCTGCCCTACCAGGTCCACACATATTTTACAAAAAGGAAAAAATCTCCCCCACGTCATGACGGCCTAAATCGAAAAATCCTCCGTCATTTACCCGACCCAGCCATAAGATTACTCTCCTACATCTACAACCAGTGCCTAATCCTATCCCATTTCCCGACGGACTGGAAATCGGCCTCCGCCATCATGATACCCTAACCCTACACCGACCTAACCTCACCCTCCTGCTATAGACCAATCTCCCTCCTGAGTTACCTCAAAAAGTGCTTTGAGCAGAGGCCACCTCATATTTAACGTCGTCGTTTCCAACAGCCAATTCGGCTGCCGTCTCTACCGAACGTGTCACGATCCCTTGTTGAAGCTGCTTGCAGAGACCACCAGAGCATTCAATCACAAGCAGTGCAATTTGGCTGTGTTTTTGGACATTAAGCAAACACTTCACAGGGTCTTGCACGCCAGTCTCATAATCTCAACATTCCCGACCCCTTTTTCAAACTCCTACTTTCGTACCTGACCAATCAGTCAGTTCCGCTCAAAGTAGGCAAAACCTTCTCAGATCCTTTCCAACCTACATCAGACGTAACTCAAGGTTCTGCCTTAGCCGCAATTTTCTATATTATCTTCGCATCCGACATTCCCGAAGTCACACAACCCGGAGTAGTCGTTGCGCAGTTTGCGGATGACACCGCCTTCTGGACGGTTAATCGGAACAGCCTACCGCCTCATATCCAAAACCATTCGGAACTTCTCCAATTGAGCGAACCGGTGGAGTCCCCGTCAATCCCACAAAAACCCAAACAATCCTCTTCCGACATCCTAGTTACACCCAAACCTTGCCTCCAGAAACTCCAACAAGAAGTCACCTACCTAGTAATCCTCTTTACTAGAACCCTCAATAGGCACCCCGATGTACAAAGAACACTTAACAGGATAAGAAACCGCGCAAACCTACTGGGCGCCCTACGGGGTAGAATCAGAGGTTGCCTGCCACCCAAAAAAAAAACCACAACACATTTACAAAACATGTATTTGTCCTGTTATGGATTTCCGAGCACCCATATACACGAACCCCAATCACCTTTCCTCTATTGCCTCCTGTGAACACCGAATATACACACGCATACACAGGTTACCTCTCTGGTACCCTAACGCAAACATACCAACCATCACACAGAATCCAAACACTACAGAAAAACTGTGTACATAAAAGAATCTTTACCGACACTATCCCTACCAAAGAGATCCTTAGCACAACCTAAAACTACCGTTTCCCCCAATTCCCACGAAGGAAACCTAAAATAAAATTCAAGCATACCCCCGCGATCCTTACACAACTTGACGACCCCCCTGAGGAGATAGAAGAATCCCTAGATAACACTCCATATGCCCTCCACATCCCCCCGCCCCATCTATTCGATGACGACCTAGCAAGAAACCGGACGATGAATCTAATGATCACACTAAGAACGCTACACCTCACTAAACAACACACACATTTAAGCCAATCAACGCATTATTAAATAATAAATAAATAAACCTTTTGTTCTTTTTTTTACACCAAAAATAAGCACATCTCATAATTGTAAACTATACAATAACACAAAATATCGCAACACCAACACACATGGATTGACCAGGGCTGAAGAGGAGAAGGACTCCTGAACAGTCTGCGAATAAGATATATAAGCTATAGATATGTAAATACTAACCATAAGCATAAGCATACTAACAAAAAAAAAACAATTCCTGACAGTCTCAGTCGAGTCCTGTAGTCGAGTCGATCCTTCTATCGTGAATATGTATGTTATCATCTGCGTGTTAACTGCAATTCACGGTATTCCAGTAGAAGTAGATTTATATAGAATCATGAATAAATTGTTAATTGGGCGTAAGCGAGCAGTAGACGATAGTGAAGCATCAACAAGTGCACAAACGGGCGTGGTTCCGAAGATAAAATCAAGAGAATATTCTCAAGAATACTTAAACTTTGGGTATAATTTGCTCAAAGATTTTAGCAGCAGACAGTATGAAACCTAATAAACTTAAACGACATTTGGAAACGCTTCATAGTGAGTATGTTAACTAACCCCGAGAACTCTTCGAATTGAAATTGAAATCACATGAAAAGCAAAAATTATTTTTTAAAAAA
Organism: Vesta saturnalis; assembly: GCA_036346205.1. Classification (NCBI taxonomy): domain Eukaryota; kingdom Metazoa; phylum Arthropoda; class Insecta; order Coleoptera; family Lampyridae; genus Vesta; species Vesta saturnalis. The sequence continues at coordinate 2,733,689 of JARFJB010002254.1, read as the reverse complement.
CTTTGTGAATGAAAAATATTTACTTGTCTCTTGCAAAGTTTCAAATAAAATAGCCAGATGAGGCCACAGATAGCAATAAATATGCTCATTTAATTGCCTATGTTCGATTTTGTGATGGTATGCCAGCAATAGAAGAACCACTTTTCTGCAAACCAATAGAACTCAAAGCAACGGCACTTACATTATTTGCTATCTTAAATGATTTTGTAAACGAGGCAAGCATGGCGTGGAAATATTTCATCGTAATATGCGCCGATGGTGCTCGTACAATGTCTGGAAGATTCCAAAGTATACAAACACTTGTGAAACCAAAATCTTCACAGTGTGTCTGGACACATTGCATGATCCACAGAGAAGCTCTGGCTTCCAAAGAAATGAGTCCTGGTCTGAATATTGTGCTAACCACGGTTATAACCGTATTAAATTATATAAAAGTGAGACTCCTAAAATCAAGAATCTTTTCTGTACTTTGTAAAGGCATGGGTGCAGTACATTCGGCGTTACTGTTTTATTGCGAGGCAAAATGGTTATCACGTAGGAATATTTTGCAACGTGTTTATGAATTAAGAGATGAATATTTCTAGAAGAGGACAACCGACCGGAAGCAGAGAATTTTCGGAATGTTTTTTTTTATGAAATTGAGCTAGTAGGTCGACATTTTCGAGAAAATGAATATCTTGAATCAACTCCAAGGAACAAACACACATATGTTGGATACGAGAGATAAAGTTAAGGCTTTTTGTAGACCATGGGAATTGTGGAGCAGAAATTTAAAGCAAAAAATCTTTGCAAATGTGGATGAATGTGTTAAAACTTACAAGGCTGAAGAACAACATGTGAAAGTTGTTTTTGTAACCATTGCAAAGCATTTAGTTATGCGGGCAAAAAATTTTAAAAAGTATTTTTTTGCTGACGACAACTTGGTAGCAAGTTACGAGTGGGTTAGGGACCCATTTCAAAATACTCCCGAAGGTCTCTCAACTGCCGAAGAAGAAACCTTCATAGACTTCACGGCAAGTGGCAGTTTAGTAATAAATCACTCTTTGAATGTTGGGCAGGGGTGGATAATGAGTTTTCTGCACTGAAAACAAGAGCATTTCGTATACTGTTACCATTTTCAATATCCTGCCTTTGCGAAACCGGATTTCCTTTGTGGCTACTTTGAAGACAAAATATAGATCTCAGCTCAAGATTGTTAATTTCTAATATTAAACCGTCTTTCGAAAAACTTTGCTCTGCAAGACAAGCCCAAGGGAGTCATTAATAATGGTTAAACTTGTTTTTAATGTAGTATTGATAAGTTATTATTAAATACATTGTGCAATAGTGATAAAATCCTATTTATAAGTGTATTATATCAGTGTAAACGTATATTTTATTTTTTATTATGTCAGAATGTATTTTATTTTGAATATCTTTCAGTAAATTTAATATTTTTTTAAACAATATTTTTTCTTATTATTTTCTATATCCTCGCGCCCCCCATTGAGAGCTATCACGCCCTCCCTAGGGGGGCGTGCCCTACAGGTTTAGAATCGCTGGCCTGATGACAAAGCAGAGTCGGTTTCCGAAACATCGCGCAACAAAAGCAAAAATTGTGGATATAGGCCGAGCACTTATAATACAGAAATAATACAAGTGGTTCAACCTGTACAATAATTGAACCCTCACAAGTTATTACTTTTGCTGCGCATATCGTATTCACACTGTATAATATATCAACCTTTTCTATTTACGTATCTTGATGTACCTATTCATAATAAACGTTTACTTTAAATAAAAATTGCAAACAATACAAAGTCGCGTTAGAATTTATGCAATGATGACTGAAAGTGCAGTACATTAGGGACATGTAGTTGATTCGATTTTATTTATTTTAAACTAATGATATCATTAACGTGTGGTCTCGGCGTATTAATTATAGATACGCAATTTCCATGAGAGCTGGGAATATTTAACGGTGTTTGAACATATACAGCTTATAATTGGAGCGTGTAATGAAACATCTTACCCAAGGGAGCGATTTTTGAAATAATTCTGTAATAAATATGTCCACATACATGAAATATGATTAGCTCACTTTTCATCATTGAAACATTAGATTGGTGGAACGCACAGTAGTCGACATAATTTTGTTATTTTTGATCAATGAGCGTTGTGAGTTAAACAGATAGCACGAATACAACTTTTTTCAATTATTTGATGTAACTGCTTCAAAGTTTGTTTTATTATAAGTTTTATATCGCATTTATTTCGTTCTATTATACATCTTCAACAAAAAACTTGTTATTGTTACTTCGAACACCGCTGCTGTACTTAAATGGAGCAGAAGTAATGGTAATGCTTAATGTAATGTAATCTTTTTGGGACAGATGAGAGTATTATAATGATAAGAATTCGATGTATAAAGATAGAAAGCTAACACTTATTAAATGTTTAAACTTAAATACTTTTGTAGTTGCGAGAAATATGAGCTATTTTTTTATCAGAATTTACGCAAAATAAAATTTATTTTTTGTGTGATTTTAATAATACCTAAGTATTATACAACAAATTGTAACGTGTAGCATAAATTGGAGATAAGCCAGAACCCACGTTACCGTTATATATTTACAAAAATACATTCCGTATTTTTTCAGTTACTTCTATACTTCACTTTCTTTTATACATCACGGCTTCCTGTAAACGTATAGACGTTGAAAGAGTGTCTTGACGTCATAACAACCGCTGATCGTTATGCTTAAACAATCGCCATTCAGTTCGGTTGCACGATCAACCGCACTAGGCATCGTGTAGGGTTTGTGTAGCCTTTGTAATGTGTGTTTGAACGCCTTGTATGTATACGTATTTTTTTCGTTTTTTTTCCATGTTCTCAATTCTCGATTTTTCAAGCTAACGAAATTTGTTGTTTTTAGGTGTTCATAAAGTTAGAAGTAATACTGAAATATTGTACTGATAGATTTCCCTAAGCTTTATAGTGGTTTTCGAATTAAAATTTTCATATTGAAACTTAACATGGATTCCTGAAATTGGCATTTAATTTTTTTATGAATTAATTAATTGGAAATAGGAAATTTCCAAGTTGAGCCTAAATTATTTTTCCTGTAAATTTTTATAAAAAGGTTTTAAAAATAAAACGTATTTGTTGATAAGAAAAGTTTGAATTTAAATTGAAGGATGAGATCACCCATTGAGTTGTTTGATTAAAATCATATGCTGTTGTCATTTTTGCTTAATGCGTTTTAGAGGTTGACGCCGTGTTTCTGTCACGATACAGTACTTCAATCTGTTGGCATTAATTAATCATCGGTGCTGTTAATGTAATACTTTTATGGGCTACCATTTTTACTCAGTAAAGTTCAGTCCACATGCCCGTAAAGCTTGATAGCGCTAGTTAGAAACAGGATGCAGCGTTAACATTTCTTTCGTGCGAAAGTTTGTTGAGAAGTATGATACAATATTATCGAAGGGAAATGGGAAATTACTTTCTTATAGGCAGTCTGGGTTACGATGTGATTGAAAGTGAATGTTGCTAGTAAAGTTGAGGGTAGCACAATTTACCAACAGCGTACCCGATCTGAAGAACCTTTTCGTGAGACATCGTCCTCTTTGCCATTTGGCAGAATTTTAGTGGACTGTTCAGCTGGTCTGGGAGTTTTTTGTGATGCTATCGTGGTCTTGGACACCTATTTATCGTTCCGAGATTAAGAGTGTTCCTTAAGTGCTTCTTAATCTGTGAAATATTAGATCGCTCAGGCGGATTTGAATAATTTCGTGGTAAAGTGCTATGCTCCCAAACACTTTGATGCAGTGCATCTACTTTCAATCCCACCTTGTATATAAATCTATAAATATCGTTAAGAAGAATATGCCGTTTAAATAAATATGCTGAGTTTTAATAATAAGTTGGAATGAGTAAATTTAGTCAAGTAATGCTTTGTAAATAGTGCATTTACCTTAAACCAAATGAAGAATTAGCTAACGTGGTTTTGATTTTATTAACTGTCGGAATTCTGAAGTTATTTTGTGTAACGATAAATGGAAAGTTCTTGTGCGTGAGATATTACCTGAAGAGCGTTACCGCAGAAATTCAAGGAGCCAGTTTCGTTCGCGCCCAACCTGTGATGCAGTTTTACGACCTATTTGCTTGTAATCCAGAGGATGGAGTGTAAATGTAGGTTTATAACGTGATGCTAATTAATGGTAAACTTTTACATTTTTTTTATTCTGCTGCTATAAATAAAATCTTTCTTTGTGTGTTTATATGGAAGGATGCACACGCTTGCTTTATGTAATGTATCGTATAAAGATCCTTCAGGCAATTTAGAAACAGGCGTATCCATCCTCACAATTTATTGTTTATATCCTAAATTGTTATTTGTGTAAATTTTGTGTATTGAAAGTTTATATTACCGATATTTTGTATTATAATAAGCTAAACAAATATTAGATCCTTTTGCTTCGTATTTAAGATTTTGTAGTGATCGAATCCATTTGTTCACAAACTTAAGTCAAATATTTTTCCTTACAGCAGAAACGACCATTTATCGTTTATATAGCTTTGTGTGTGAATTTTAAGGAAAGTTATTCCAGTTTTTTTAAGTAATTAATCAAAAGTAAATTTTGGAGATATGAGATTCACTAAGGTTTGACGTAGTTTGAATTTGATGACCGACCAACTGATCAACTGTCGTTAAATGGTCCGGTGTAAAGGTAAGCTAATTGTTTATTGTTGTGTATTATTTTTCCAATTTTGGAGTTATAACCCCGGTTATTAAATCTGAGGATTTTATAAATTTTCGATCGTGTCGATATAGCTCTGTGTGACGTATTTTTCGTTTTAAATTAATAATTAATTACCATTTCGATCAGTTATTTTTTTTTGTATTTGAGCCAATAATTTTGGCGCTAAATTTATTGAAATATTTAGTGAGTTTTAGGTTTATTACCGCGTTTGCGGCTATATATATATATATATATATATATATATATATATATATATATATATATATATATATATATATATATATATATATATATATATATATTCAACCTAAGATCTGTTCATGACATCATTTTCCCACTATAAATGTTTTAACGGGTTTTTATTACCCTATTTTGACGTTTTGGGAGTTGTGACGATTGCCCCTTTACAACATTAAGTAAGAACCCCGCCTACACCACTGAGCTATGCCGTGGCACAAATTGCCTTTACGAGCTAGGTGATCTAGTGAGCCTGTAACAACTTACCATAAAAGAACAAATAATACAGTCCATGCCGGGAAAGCAGTCTATAGGCGCTACCACAATATGAATCTTCCCTAAAGTAAATAGTTCTAAACGAGTCCTTAAATTAATCCTGCCCGCTATGGAAGATGGGATTGTAGCCTACTCGACAAAATAATACAATTTCCAAGATAAAACATCTACAACACCACTTTACTTTAAAAGTGTACGCTAAACATCGTCCCAGTAATCTAAATATATTTTAATCCAAATCAACAGACATGCACAAGTAGTAATATAGGGCCGGTTCTGGTTCAGTTCAATACCATTCGCTCTCTGGTGGTGACCATCTGAAGGACAGAGTGTTTCCTGTGTTAAAGAGTTAGGTCAAGGTTAAATGGTTCTTGTACTGGATAAATTGAGTCAAGCTCAAGTAGTTGTCTAAACTAAAAGTAGGCCAAGGTTAGTATTTGACAAGTTGAACACGCTCTGGTAATACCCAAGTTAAGAACACATTTTCCTTATATAAACCGCAGTGTGATGTGTTGAAATCAGTCAGTTAGCAACTTGTAATTATTAACTATGGAATTAGCAGGGTTAAATCAAAGCATCTACTGGAAAACATTTAAAAATGTGACCCCGAGATATCTAAAAAGTAAAAAGTGATGGATGTTATTATAATACTAAGTATCATGAACATATAATGATGGAAACAGCTGATTTTAAATGTGTATTACCTCAGCGATTTTATACGTATTTCAAAGAAGAAACCCGCATTAAAGAATGTAAAACGCTGCTAAATACGTAGGATGTGTTCGTAAATAGTTTAAGTGCAGCTGGAAAAACCACAAACATATGTACTTTAATTACAGTCATTTTCTTAAACAGTCCGGAACGATCAAAACTCAGAAGTTCACCATTCATAAAAGCGCTGACCTAATACACATTTAAAATCAGCTGTTTTGAGCACTATACGTTCACCATGCTTAATATTAATATTACAGCCACATCTATCACTTTACACTCTTTAGATATCTCGAGGTCACACACACTTTTAATGAGTTTGCAACAGGTGCTTTGATTAACCCTGCTAATTCTATGTTTAATCATTACAAGTTGCTACTTTACTGACTTTCTGATTTCAACACACCACACTGCGGTTTGTATAAGGAAAGGAAAACGTTTCATTAACTTGCGTAGTTACCAGTACATCTTTCAACTTGTGAAATACTCACCTTCCTACTTTTAGTTTAGACAATTATTTCAGCATGACTCAATTTATCTACTACAAAAACCATTTAACTTTAACCTACTCTTTAGCATAGACAACAACCTTCAAATGGTGGCCACCAAAGGGCGGAATATCTTAAGCTGACCTCAAACTAACTGCGCATTTACAAATGTAGGTTGCCCCGTCATCCCATAAATCCTGCGATCCCTTCACTCGAAAATATACCTAAATGGATCTCGTAATTGGTACAGTTAATGCCAGGAGTGTGCATAGAAAGCGCACCTCAATTAAAAACCTACTAACATCCGAGAAAATCCAAATTCGATCAGTAACAGAAACCAAATTATCGGGTAGGTGTACTGTCCACTTTACGTAATACTACAATTTCCTAAGAAACAGTAACCCACAAGGAACCCGAGGCACGGCCCTATTCATCAACAACACATTTCCCTCAACCCGTTTCGAAGTACCCCAGCATCTCTAACACTACTAATGCGTAGCTGCCACAGTTTATTTTCCACAACCAATAATATTATTTCCTTATTACAACTTTCCATCCGAAGTCATTCCAATAGACTTTCTAGAATACGTTGCTACTCTCCTCAATGCGGTTATTTTGGGAGATCTCAACTCCCGCCGACACAAACACCAATGCCAACGGTAGAACCCTTTCTGATTTACTCCTCAGACTTACCATCCTACGAATCCGTAACACCCTACCTACGTACTTCGAATACCTAGGCACATCAATAGTAGATCACATTCTCCGCTCATAACCATTATTTTACCGATTCGGACCCAATTGCTACTTAGGAACTACAATCACATCGTACCACTTACCACTGCTTGTTAAAACATCATTTGCACCCTCTCCTCCACCATCTCCAACACATATACTCATTCAGGACTTCTCCAAATCCATTTGGAATGTGTTCCAAGAGCACTTCTCCAACCACCTCCCTGATAACGAGCTCTTCTCCCGAGAGGATATCAAGAGAGCCGTGAACGACCAAACCTCCGTTATCAAGGGCGCGGTCACGTCAGCAGTACCGCTCAAAAACCTAAACATCTCGCTCAAACCTCTGCCCGAGCATATTGTGAACTGGATTAAAGAAAAGAGGCCGCCAATTTCTGAGATCTAGGGATCACGCGCTCAAAACTGAATATAACCACCTCAATGCAATAATCCGTAAAGAAATCAACACAACACCCAAGTTTTGTTAGGAACGAATAAGTTCAAAGATAAATATGTAATTAAAAATTATTATTAATTTTATTCAATACATAAATAAAAAGTTTACCTCAAGTAGGATTTGAACCTACGACCTGTACTTTGCTAGAGTACCACGCTAACCATCTGCGCCATCGAGATTCAAACCCCAATCGAGGCAAATATTGACTTTATGTAAGTATAACTGATGTAAATTCTAAATATAGTGAGATTGCAATAAAATTACTTATATTAATGGAATGTGAGCCTGCAATATAGCAAGGATTCACACATACCAGAGCAACTTGACTAATAATAATTTATTAAAAGCTTTGTTATGAATGAATAAGTTCAAAGATAAATATGTAATTAAAAATTATTATTAATTTTATTAAATACATAAATAAAAAGTTTACCTCGAGAAGGATTTGAACCTACGACCTGTACTTTGCTAGAGTACCGCGCTAACCATCTGAGCCATCGAGATTCAATCCCCAATCGATGCAAATTTTGTCTTTATATATGTAGAACTGATGGGGCTTGAATTAACTTTTTTTCCGCACAATAATATGTACAATTTCTTCGGATAAAATAGGTTTGAACCTATGATTTACTGATAATTATTTAGCTGATGCCACGGGACCACGATGTTTATGGACCTTGTTGTTCTTCTGAATATGGGCAACAGTAGCTAGTGTTTTTTTTTTAATATTTACTCTCATCTTTAGCGAGTAAACACTATGGGGCAACATTTTGATCACTAGTGATATCGTTATTCCCATCAGCGTCCTTTTCCTCTTCAAAAGAATTTTCCTCTAATTGTATTTGAACAGTTACGCCAGAATTCACGTCATTAACATACGAAAATCACCTGTTGTTGGTTGTGGTGGAATCCATTCGTCCTTAGAGACCTAGCGCAAATATTGCCACACTCGGTATTTTGGGGCGTAGGTTGTGACGTGTCCTTATGGCATTTAGGATCATATGTTTTAGGTAGCAGGTAGAGTAGGTACAAGTACAGTAAAATAAGCGTAAAATGAAATAGTATAATAATAAAAATACTCATATATCTTACGCAATGCTACTGCTGACCTTCGTTGGAACACACTTAAGAAGTAATACAGTATACTACCAAGAATTACAATTATATACAATACTAATAATGATAATGAGACTAATACTAATGATAATAATCACACATGATCCTGGCCTATTATTTATAAGGAAATGGGTTGTGACGCCCTTCCTGTAGAACCAAGGCCTACAGATGGTGAAATAGGAAGCGCGTGTCAGGGTCTTGGGAAAGCAATATCCGTTATTAAGGAAGAACCTTGAGTAATTCTACTGATAGAGAATTCTAAGCTCCTCTAGAAAGCTAATGTAACTTCCCCTAACTTGTGATAGTGATTAACAGTTACGCAATTAATAATTGCAATTTGGATATTGGTATTAATATTGATAATTAAGATCACTATTGTGACACGTCCCTCGGTGCACAAGAAGAGCTGGTCCTCGAGCGATTACGTAAAAAAATCACTGATACAAAGAAAAAAATAAAATTGCTCACTCGAGGATCACACCTCTGTAAACTGGATCTGTATGGTTCAACTAAGAGTGAAAGTAAAATGGGTTTGGTACTTAGCTAATATTTTTCGTTCACCCTGTACATACAAAAAGATTATTTATACTACTAAAGAGATAAAACAAAATAAAATATAAGATTAATATTTAAATATGTTGTGTTATATAATATAACTAACACAGGATTGAGGAAAACCGCAAGTACTTGATAAGTGTATAAAAAAGTTCATATTAGTGAGTGGTTGTGTAATGTTTGAAGAAAGTAGTGATTCACATTAGCTATTAATTATTGGATTAATCACTATTAGTGGTAAGAGTCAATTGTTTATCTGTTAGTAATACACTATAGATCGGTCATTTCACTACGCGATTTAGTTTCGCGTGGTGCGGATGTGTTTAACTCACTGTTGGTAATTGGATTTTCGGTAGTTAAAGGCGCGTTCGGTCGTGTCGGTACAATTGGTTGTAGATAGTCATTGTCTGTTGTCAATGTAGTGTGTGTAGGTGGTAATTGTCGTAAACTCCCTCTTCTCGGTTGATTTAACTTTTCAATATCCACTTCTCGTTTATAAGGTTGCGAGCAACATCTCTATGATTGTGCACGTATTTTCTTTAGGATCATTTCTCGAGTTCTTAGGAAGAAGGAAGGAAAGATTACAGAAAGAATTATAATCGTAATAAAATTTGGAAAAATTACGTAGGTAGTGTATGGGGTTGTTGTTTCAGGAAATTTGGTCATTAATCATTTGTCACTCAAACAATCTGTTATTGAGCCGAGTTTTAGAATGGGATTATTCCATCCTGGTAGTGCTAACTCGGTAAATGTTGACCAAGCTGCTGGAATAACTTGTTGCTTGTAAAATTCAACACATTTATCCATATAAGTATATCTTAGATAAATTGTCTCTTCTGCGTCTTCAAAATAACAATGATAAGGGATGTTTACTGCCACTGCACCTACGTTTAGTGGAACTTCGATTGAATGTATCTTCTGTGGACATTGCAATCTTAGAGATGGTATAAGATGAGTAATGTACGTTTTCTGACTATCTGTGAAAGGAACTGACTATCATTCCCCGTTTCTCTGCACACTAATGGACATAATGCAGAAATTTGCTTAAAGGATCCTCCATGTAACACTTGTCTGATGCACGACACGGGTAAAGTGTTCGTACCTAAATGTCCATTAACAACACACAATTCTTCACTGTAAGGATCACATTGGGGTACTAAAATTATCCAGTTGTTGTTACTTTTTAACAAGGCCGTAGTTATGGGTGGCATATTGTGGCATATTGACCAAACAGGTGTGATTCTGCCATGCGTAGTTCAATGGAATCTCTTTCTTCAATTGTATGTTGCTGAGTCGTTTTTGCAGCAACGGGATGTGCAATCCAATTAATATGGTCTTGGGTGACAAGATGCATCCAATTAGCAGTGATTTATATAGGGCTAATACTGAACTTAAAGCTAAAATATAATTACTATTAGATACATTATATGTAACATTGTCTAGGATAGTTCTCACCTTATCTAGAGAAATTACGTCTATTTGAAATTTCTTGCTTGGACACATTTTTAATATATTTCTTCCGGTTTCGTGTTGTAGTGATAACTCGAGGTACGCTAAGTATTTCAGTTCAGCGTCTGTACACGTCAAGTTATTACGTACAATACCTTTCATCGGGTTTGGATACCCAACTTCTGATATAATTACATGATCTTTCTTTTACTTTAGCTAACAATAATAAAATTTCTTCGTCGTTGGTGAACATTCGTTTAACATGATTTTCATCATAATATTTTTCTGGTCCTAGCTGAATATTCGCAAAGTAGTCTGTATGATTTTTCATCAAATAACAGACATTGATTTTGAGAGCAAAATATTTCTCGACATTGAAATTTGTCGATTATGCTTTGTGGTTTATATAATTTAAACATAATCTGCGCGGCTGTTTGGTAGAAGCTTATGTTTGGTAGGAGTTCCAGGTATAGACCGGAACTGATTTCTACGTTCGTTGCGACAAATTGTGCATTCCCGATTAAAATACAAATTATTGTAATAAAAATCATCTTTTCTTTATTGATTTCGTTATAACTAAATGATTCTGTAATGTGCAAAAATCCATATAGGATCGATTGTATTATTTTATCTGGTTACTGTTTCTAAAAGCGACCTTAAATAAGTATCTGTGACTCTGTATTTACAATCTTACTAATGAGTATGATGAATTAAATGATATACAAAATCATTCCTGTACTGTAGTTAAGTTCTACTTCACATACAATTTTCTTTTAGGACGTGTACGAGGTTACGTTACACGAAAATTATTTCGCTCTTGAATCTACTTCTGTATTTTAAAAGTTTACTCGTTTTTAAAAATTTAACTTCAATTAATACCTATAGCGTCATCTCGGAGATGAACGTGGGTTCTGGTCATTTTCAACATTCTTACATTATGGGTACCTGTCACTTTGCTAAATCACCACTAGATGATGATACCATTACATAACTGCATCTTGCTTATCATAGTTTATTTTGAAAACAAACATCTGTTGACAAAGATATAATTGTGGTAACAATGATTTGAAAGGAGTAGTTTTCAAGTTGTAAAATTGTTTCTTGAGGCGTTGGATTTCTTTTCAAAATAGCCATAGCTGTAGAAGTGTGGAAAGATCTATAAAATTTTCTTGTTTCTATTTACAAGATGTTAAGAATCGTGTTTATGGAAAATTTTCACTATATAATATCGCTTTGTCGTGTAAAAGTGATATAATCGCTGTTTAAGACGGATGTAATAGAAATATTTCACTACACCTACACATTTTGGTAAGCCGCTTTAGATCTTGCTAACCTCGTTGTAATTAGAACTTCTCTTTCAGGTTTCACACCCAAAAGAATTTCACATTACTTCTTCAAGGAAATACGTGTAACAAATTGTTTAAGACATTTAAACTAATGCTCGTATTCGATCTTAGAGGAACACCTTATCACTGAATAAACATCGTTTTCATTATTTACTTTAGTTTTAGCAACTAACTTGGGTTTCCATAAACCTACGTTTCTATATATTTAAGTTTCCATCTATTGAAGTGTCCATGTAACTTTACCGCTACGCTTACGTCCAAGTTGGTTGTCTTGATTGATGTGACAAGAATATCCGATCTGTACCTCTTTGGCTTATTGTTTGGATTGTACGTACTGGGGACTGCTTGCTTGCAGCTTGGCTGCTTTGAAAAACGCATAAGCATTCGTAACCACCGGCCAGCTCTTTCCTTTTTCTTGCATGTATAAATAAATTGCTTTCTACAACGAAAAAAAGTACATTTACTTTGGTTCCGTTAATAAGTATTTGACAAACATCTTATTTCTGAATAAGGCTCGTACCTAAATTGCTTTCAGCAGGTTATGATTGCCTACAAGGAAATTAAATATATTTTATATTAATTGTATTTGTTAAACATATTTACCTGTAGTTCGGTGTCAGTTGGAGACGACCCGCCTGTAGCTCATTTTAATACCATTTCTCTCACGTAGAACTGATATATGTTCATTAACCATCCTTCAATATTTCACGCACAATCAACAATCAAAATTTTGAATAACTTTTATTAGAGTTGGATTTATATGCCACACTCATGAATGTATAACCCCCATTTTGAATAATTACGTTTGCACTACTGGTTCTGTGGTTGTGCGCGGTAGCATTGCTGCAACTTTTTAGGTATACCAGACGTAACTTTTTATGTATACCAGATGTAATACTGAATCTGTTAATGTGTTTGCGCGAGATTTCGTGCTAGTTTAAATTACTTGGTAGCTCAAATATATAATATTATTTTCTTTGCTCGAATATGGATAAGGTTGTTCGGACCAATTTCTGTTTCTCATTTTAAATTGCTTAATTACTACTTTTCTTTGTTTCTTGAAATAAAATTTGGACTGAGCAAGCTTTTCCAATTGTATTTATGCAACTTAATCAAAAAGGGATTTGTATTCAGTTTTGTTAAACGAAAGGCAAGCTGAATTATTTAATTATTTCTTTCTTATAAGTGACCGATTTAATAAGTTTATTAAATTGGCCTTTTCGGGTTAAGCTACCTAAGATCTTACGTCGGGCGGAAGGGGTATTGTTTGTTTGGGTATTATAAACTATAAATTCTTTTGGGCGTAAATGCAAGCTCACGACTTGCCCTCGTTAAGCTTATTTTAACTTATATTAATTTTTTTTTATAAATTTTGCCGACCTAAATGCAATCTCACGACTTGCGTTCGTAAACTTATTTTGGTTTCTGTTTTATTTTCTTTGGTGTGAATTGTAGAAATAACTTACATACTGCACATAATTTATTTCGTTTTATTATTCATGTTTATATAGCTACACAATAATATTTGGCTTATGGCTTCCTTTGTTGCGAATTCAAAAAAGGCAATAAATTTACGTTTGTTGAGGGAATTGTTCACTTACTTATTATTCCTATGAGTTACTTCCTGTTTCTAGCTTTACAGGCTCTCCCTCTCAAGGAATAAGATCTCATTTTCTGTTCCTTCTTTCTTTAAAGCGTGTGGCGCCTATTTCGGTTCTTTCTTCTCTAACCAAATTCTCACTTCAACTATATTATCGATACCTCCAAAATAACCATGCAATCTGAGTGCTCTGCTCACTCATTTCACCTGTATTGTGCCGTGTTGTGGTTAGACACGTGGCAATTCATAACAATTATTTTATATCTACTTTCATACGTTATCTTACTTTATCATTTTCTATAAATGATTATTACTTTTTTATATCGATACTTTACAGTATCATTGACTTTACCGTTGCTCTTTGTAATGCATTAATTGTGCTTGAATTGAAATTTCCTTAAGAATAGATTGGATTATTTTAAACTATTGAAACTACTCTAAAGCGTGGCCACACAAAGAAAATTAATTTTGTAGTTCTGTACTAAAGAAACACTCAATTCAACGGTAATACGATAACTTGAATATTTGATAAAACTTTCAATGAGTGCTTGGAATATTTTTACGCAAAAAAATTCTTTACTTGATTACTCGTTTATCTTTATGCAATAAATATTCTTGATTATTCAATACATACTCATAATTCTCTTCATTGTAATACTTACTTATTTTCTACTTTTTTTCGTTTATTTTACCTATATATACTTGATATCAGTAATAGTGGATGCCGGCCTCATTTGTTTCCACTACCATTCCCATCGGTTATAAATAACTCTTAGGGAATCTTGCACACTATTCGCTACTTGTAAATTAATATCATCGGCTCTCTTAGCGGTGGTTTCGGGAACTGCATGCAACCAATCTTTCTTATTATGGTCTGCTCCGGACCTAATTCTTATTCGAGACTTATAACAACAGACAAAACATGTTAAGGGTACTAAGATTAAAATAAATATAGCTAAAACCACTAACTTCGGGTACGTTATGGTCGTCTCGACTGTTTTCCGTATTTCAGGTTTTAAACTAGTTACTGTTCTAAATGAGGTTATCGGGGTGAGATTACCTCTACATTTATGGTAACACAAATATAGCACTATGATTGTTAAGATTGTATTCCAAATTAAATAAATCGTATCTCTTGATACGTGTATAAATTGTCGTGAGTAACGCGTATCGCGTCCTCAAAAGATTCAACGATGTGAGACAATGTCGACGTCGTCGTAAGATGTAAGTGGGGAACTATACTTGACCAATTGGTATTTAAACATTCACTTACATTATCAAAGTCTGTCTCTTGATGTTCAGATTTTATTATATACGATTTTAAATTTGACCATACCGCTGGCAAGACATGGCTGTCTTTATACTCTTTTAATCCATATGGAGAACAAGGGTAACGTGTGGATATTACTTCTTCGTTATTTACTACCATTGCACGGTTGATTATGTATATTTTCGGGGAACGAAAAAGTTTCATTGGGGCAAATGACTCTCGTTACATTTTTTGGGTGAGTGATTATAAATGTATCGTCTTTTATTTCAGAAATGATCATGGAAGTAGATGAGTGACACCTGAAAAAACAATGTTCTTCCAACTCTTGTATGGTTGCCCCTAAAAACGTTTTAAAAGCACATTGGGAACGATACACTGTGTCCGTATTGTGACGTGGTAAGAAACACAATTTCTTATTATAAGGTCGACAATGATGTAATCTTAAACCGGAAATAGGTCTTAACAATGGGTTTCGTCCCCTAATTCCCGCAACAGCTAGGTACAATGTCTCGTGCGTCAGAAGGCACGTAGTGTCCTTCCAAGCAAATGATGTGGTTATCGTGTGTTTGGCTACTAATTAAAAAACCGACACTTGTGCCCGAAAAGATTTTAGTTTTACTTCGTACTAATAATTGTAAGGTTACGTAGTATTTCCCTTTATGATTATAAAGAGATCGTGTAACAATAGCCGATGATTTATTAAAAATTCAGGGCTTGATTGGAAAAAACATCCACAAAAGTCTTCGAGCGGAAAACTCGAATCGATATTCACTAATAAATCGAGCGGAAAACTCGAATCGATATTCACTAATAAATCGTTTGGTTCATTTATGTTTAGTATGGCGTCTTCGACCATCGTAACTTTGTATTTTTTATCTAATCTGTCGGTAGATAAAATTTTATTCATGGAAGTCTTACACGATAAGTTTGCATCTACTTTATTATTACCAAACGCAACTTTACATTTACTATAATACTTACATAAAATTATACATGATTTTTAAAAATTAACTATAGCGTTATGTTTCCCTAACGTTCCTAAGATTAAAGAAACTGGTAAATACTTAATTACTAAAACTTCTATTTCTTTCTTAAATTTTCCTAATTCAATAAATATTCTAGTTGTTCCTAAAACAGGTATTCTTCTTGCTGCATGTAATGTTAATGATTTCCCTAAGGGTTCTATGTTACTAACGATGACTGCTAGTTATTACATTATAAAAACTCCCTGTTTCTATCAAAATTTCTCAGACTGTATTGTTAATTCTACCTTTAATGTTTAATAAATTTTTTGATAATACGAATGTAGCATGTATATCTGAGGTTACCATCATTACCGTCGGTATGTCCAACTTTATTGTCGTTTGCGGCTTTGAATTAGTTAGATTAAATGTTTCTATCGCTTTAACTACTATATTCTCTGAAGTTACTTTATTAGATTCAGGAGAGGTTATATTTTCGTAAAAATCATTTTTTTCCTTTAAAGTCCATTCTGGATCAGAGCTAGTTATAGGTGGTGATCGCGTTAACCGATTTTTTGGGGTTAAAGGTTCTACTTGAGAATCTAAAACTCGTCTATCTAAATTACCACTGATAGCACTTTCCTGTGGTTTAAAATTTATACTTCGCGTATTATGTTGATGCTTAGGTGTACTATGCGATTGTGACATCTAAAAAATTGCGGAAACCACAAAAATGATTAGTTTATAGTAATGAATATACAAGTATATTAGTAGATTAATTATAAAACTATATTGGTGAAAAAAAATTTTTGTTTATTTATTGAAAAATTAATTCTTACTGACCTATTATTTCGTATTTAATTATTAGGTAAAGGATAATGAGTGCATTACTATGCTACTATTGTTGCCCATTATACGGCGATAATGATCAAAATAAAAAAATAACCCGGCGAATTCCACCAAATGACACACTCGGTATTTTGGGGTGTAGCATGTGAATGTGCCATTATGGCATTTAAGCATCGCATGTTTTAGTTAGCAGGTAGAGTCGGTACAAGTACAGTAAAATAAGGGTAAAATAAAATAATGTAATAATAAAGATTTATCTCACACAATGCTACTGCTTGCTGGTAGCTTCCATACGGTAGCTGCGGATTATTTGTTTCTTTTCCTATATTAATTATTTTAGTACACAGGTTTTTATTAAAATAAAAATACTTTTGTTATGTTGGCCGATATAAAATATAAAACCTTCGTTTTCTATTAAATTGAATCTTTCGCGTCTAACAATAATGATTTTAATTATTTAACACGAAATATATTATCGGATAGTTTCTGGTTTACAGGTAACAATCTTATTAATTGCAAACGGTGTAACTTACGTTTCTCGGTGGTGGCGGTGGCGGTTTCATTAGAGGCGATAATTTAATACTGACGAACACGTCTAGTTTTTACGGTTATGTTTCTATATTACTGGATTAACGGCGTTAACTATGTATCCGGCTTAATCTTCCGACGAGGTTTTAATTACAGGTACTCTGCGGTTGCGGGTACGTTTGTCGAGGTGTTTTTAGTGTTAGTGTTAGTATAAATTTGTATATGACCTAACCAAGAGGATCTCCGGCGGTCAATGGAATGTCGAGCAACTACCCTCCAAACTCCACAGTGTAGGTGTCTAGTATGAAAGAGTATGTCGGGCTTACAACCCTGCATATCCCTATCACCAGGTGTATAGGGCTGTAGGTATTTCCACTTACGTACGGTCAACGTTAGATCTCTGCAACTCTAACCCTTTGACTTCGGTGATGCTATCAAGTCGAGGAATCGCGATTTCTACTTCGGACTGTGGTTACAGGCTGGCGGTTTTAAACGGTAGTAGTCGGCGCGAGCACACGACTTCTATTCGGATTCTTCTGGTAGCGACCTTTTGGTAGCGAGAGATGTTTCTAGACCGATTCATTGATCGACTGACCGATTCATCATCATCCGCAACGCGTGCCGCGTTTTTATAAATAATTCGCGAGGGTGGTTACGTAACTTTGGTGGTGAGATTCCGTAGGCCAGTATTGGCGGAAGATGCTCTGACGTATACAAACTTTTAAACGTTTTTGGGATTTACGTCTGGAGGGAGAATGCATGATTATTGATTGTGCAATTTTCTGCAACGTTATAAAATATGTTTAACTTTTACTAGAACTTCTACGAATTTTTATAATTGCTTGCACCTGTGCATTTAGCGAGTCACTTAATAAATTCCGTGAATATTAGCAAATAATTAATCATAACAGGAAAATTTTGATAAAGGACGGCGTCTTGCTAATAAACTTTACGAAACTAATTAATAATAGTAAAAAATTAGGAAATCTGACGGCGTCCCTTTACAATGGACTACCAAGAATTAAAATTCTATACAATACTAATCGTGATAATGGCAATTAATAATACTAATAATAATAAACACACATGATCCTGGTCTACTATTTATAAGGAGGTGAGTTGGGACGCCCTTCCTGTGGAACCAAGGGCTAAAGTGAAAGTGGCAGCGCGTGTCAGGGTCTTAGGAAACCAATATCCGTTATTAGAGAAGAACCTTGAGTAGTTCTACTGATAGTGAATTTTAAGTTCCTCTGGAACTTTCCCTAACTTGTGATAGTGATTAACAGTTACGCAATTAATAATTGCAATTTGGATATTGGTATTAATATTGATAATTGGGATCACTATAGTAGAAGAGAGACACCATCCCCTCCACTTTTTTTACGTCACAAGCCCCGTCCACTGGGGTATCTTTCCCACTACTTTTACTCGCCCACGTGTGAGACTGTGTTTTTCACCCCTATTATTGGCGGCTTCTTTTTGGAGTCCTTTTTCAACCCTTGATAGAATTCCCAACCCTAATTATGGTCTTTTTGACAGCAATTTCTTGTGTCGGCCTTATTTTATGGTTTCTTTTTGGAGACCTTTTTCAATCCTTGATGGAATTTTCAACCCCTTTTGTTTGTAGTAAGTGCCTTTTTGCTGGTCGTTTTTGCCGTCTCTTTTTGTACTTGCTCACGCGAGAGGCGTATTTAGGTCTTGAGCTTGGTGTTGTACTTGGGTTGGTCTTGGACTTGGGGTTGGTCTTGGACTTGGAGTGGGCGGAAGGTTAAGGGTGACGGTTGTTGCACTGTTCGCAGTAACAAATACAAGTAAATTCTGAAGTGAGACTAGTAATTACGTTATAGTTCTGATCCTCGAGTATTAAATTTAAAACTACCCTACCCGGTTCGCTAGGGCCTTCAAAATAAACTGAATCACCTATGCGCGAATTATAAACTACAATGGTATATGAAGCTAAACGATTTTGAAATGCTTGGATGTGTTAATGTGTTCGTAACTACCACCCTGACTAAGATCAGTGCGCTGTTTTGGCAGAGTTGTACAGCTCGTGCTTGAAGTAAAGGACAACCCATTTCCATACTATGACGCATTGTATCGTTATTTCTGAACGCTATTGCTAAGACTAATGCTCGCGCTAAACAATTGTTTTTGTTGATTGCTGCGGGGACAACAATAATACCCTGTCTTTTTGCTTTACAAGAATCTTCAAATTTTATTGCTGTCAAATTTTTGCGTCCATAGCCTATAGGTACCGACACTCTATCCACGTTTAAAACTAACAAGTCGGTCGAGAAAAACTAGCATTGCTCTGCATTACCTTTTCAAGTAGAGACATTATCACTTTCACCGACAACTGGTCCACTCTTCTAAATGACAAGCCGATTGGTTTGTCAGGGTAATTAGGGTTTCTTAACATGATCCCTACACGGTCTGACGGAGCCGCATCGTTGATAGTGTATGCATGCAACTCCTCGAATGCACTCTACAAAAAGATATGTATTAGATAAATAAGATTTTTAGCAAATGGTATATTTTACCTGTAACCATGTTAAGAGATTATCCTTGCACGTATCGTCATTAAAACTAAATCTTAATGTTTTACATGTTGAATTTTTTTATAAATTTTCTGCTTGGCTCTCATATTATATTTATATGATTTAACCCCGTTTGGGTAGAGGATGGTCCAGCTTCTTGTTGCTGAGCACCTGAGCCCGATTGCCCTTGCTGCTATAAAGTACTCATTCAGTAAGCTGTAGTTCCCATCATCTCATCATCGTCAAACACATCCTCCATGTTTACCTGAGCAGAGCTTTTAAAAAAAAATAATTAAAAATTAAAAATAAACAACAAACATATACTTGCACTCCACCAACCCGTTGTGCAGCCTTAGAAAAATCATTATAAATTTCTATCGAATCGATAGCGTCGTTTTCACGCAACATCTTATAAGTAACAATATTATAGGCACTTTTCAACCCTCACAGCACATACATACGAACAAAGTTACTCGACGTTCAAACATAGTAACACGTACCCGCAGGATAAATGTGTGTATGGCTGTTGGACCCTCCCCCCCCCACAGAGTTTAAACCTCTTAACGAAGTATAACCACATTATCTTAATACTGTAGCGTCCGCATGTACCCTATTGAAAAGTTTAGTTTGAACAGATTCTCAATAATGAAAATTCAAGAGCAAAACAATCCTTAAGTGATTTACCTTGACTTTACTGACAATAATGTTACTATTACTCAAATTAATTGCTTACCTTGCCTTGACTTTCCTGGTGGGAATCAAAACGTTAGAATTTATTTACAAGTCTGATATATAATTACTCGCACACCTCAAATCTGATGAAACGAGTTGGCCGTTTAGTGGTAGGTACGTCGTGCTATTTGACTGAGATAGGCTGGACCAGGTTAAGTGGGGCAGGCAAACATTGAAAGTACACAAATTAAAACTAACGAGCTTTGGGCAATAGTGGTTTAGCCCGTTAATATAATAGTGGGAAAGAACCAACAGGAAAACCCACCTTGTTCATAAATAAGTAATTGCACAAGTACATTAATAAATCAAATAATACAAAAAACAATGAAAGGGTTGTATATATAACAAAACACCATTACATCACGTTAATATGCGTACAAAATTATAACATTATGAGAAAAATGAATAAAAAACAGTTTAGTTACACACAAGCACATAAAAACCCATGTAGTCACACCCACAATTATGTCATAAATAATCAGAATCAAAATCGTAATACCAAACATGTGGCCCTTTAAAACCAATCATGCCGGTCTTTAAGTAAATAAGCACATAAAACAATCAGGCAAATTACACTACATATAAAATACAACAGTAAAATTGCACAGGTGATGAATTTACACGTAAACAATTGTTTAATGACTACTAAAGCACAAAATACATACGTAAAATTACAACAAATTGCGTATAAATAGAAATTAGTTTGCAGGCAAACAATTCTACTTAACAAACTGACACAGCAAGACTCATTAAACAAAGCCTTACAAAGGTAAGTTGTAAATAAATCATAAGATCATGACCGATATATAAGTTTGGGTGCATTAGAAAAATACAGCGCCCATTTCTCAGGTTACACATTAACCTATACGACAATAAAAACAATAAAAATAAAATTAGAGGTGTTTAATGGTCGTCTGGAACCGGGTGTATGTAACCACTTGGCAATTGCCCATTACAATTAGTAACAAAGGATTATCCTATACCCGTTCTCCCACCACCCACCTCTTCACATATATAAATATAAACAACAAACAAAAATGCTAATTCACCCCAAATACCAGAGTGAGGTCTTTTATTTTAGCAGATTTCCGCTTAACGAGCATGTGTGCGAATGAGATACCTTTGCAAGATGATGTCTGATTTTTAATACGGTATATAGGCTTGTAGAGTTATTTGTTGCCAGCCTTAATTTATATAAAAATACCTACTTAAACTTGAATTATATTCCTTTAATTGATCACAGACACAAATCGTTAACATACGCGGTTTATCTTCAAAGAGGGTGACTGTTATTTATAGATTAATATTTGAAAAACACATTAAACTAACACCTGTAAGAAAAGACAAATTAGCGTCGGCTTATTCAAAAGAAAACGTACCAGCAAGAAATACTTTAAAGACAACTGTTTACAATGAAGGTATTTAATTAACCAACTAGATCTGGCTCCATCGACACTGTACATTTTAACTCTTCGGTTAACGCGCCTGCACTGAACAACTCAAGACTTTGGTTAACATTTAAAGACTCCATAACGATGATGATGATATGCTTTTCAAAACATAACTAAATAACTAAAACTCGGATACGCATATTTATACTAGCTTTCCGAGGCCGAATTAAACCATAGGCTTACTTTCAAGACATATCCTGTGTCAACTCCAAGTCTAGTTAAAAGTAAAAAGCATGATGTTTATCTTTTAATAACAAAAGACTTATTGTTGAAGATGAAGTTAGGTAATAATAATTTTAAACATAATCTGTATGTATGTGTCATAAATGAGTCTCAAAGGAAATGTAATAATTTTAATAACGTTTTTATTTTAGCTAAGCGTTTTTATAACATATCCATTACGGTATAAAGCACTCGTTGTGAAACAATGTTAAACAGGCGTTTAACTTCATTGAAAAATAATTTTAATTAACTACATAGATGTGAAAATACTTACACGTCAACTTACAAATCTAAGCTCTTTTTTTAAAAAAAGACCGCTTTATCATTTTTTTATTACAGAACAGTCTTCGGTCGTAATTAACAAATACATCAGCATTTTTTATTCTTATATTATTTTAGGATTTAAATGGTAATAATTAAAAAAACCTATTTTAAGTGTCTGGACTGATTGTCTCCTCATAATGTTGCAATTAAGTTTTAAAATTAAAATACAATGATGTATATTTTAATCGTCATCAGTTGTCGTCAAAAAGACCTTATTGTATTCTTTTAATTCAAGTCTGCTTTTTTAAAATTTATGATTAAAAATATTCTGTTTTAAAAGAAAGTTTAAATCTACATTACATAACAACAACAATGTGTCAACAGTAATTAATTACTAAAGACAAACATAATTTAACAGTATTACTGAAGGTTAGTACCGGTGTAAAAAATGATAGTAATTTTAAAAGTGTTAATGATAAAATTACTTCTGATGACGGTAGAAATAAATTGTTAATAGACGATATAACAGGTTGATGGCAATTCCCAAATAAATTCACATTTTTATTCCTTATATTATTTCACACTTTAAAATAAGTATAATTAAAAAATTTAAGTACAAGAACTGATTGTCTCCTTATAAAAAATGCAGCTAACCTTAAAATTGAAATACAATAGTACATATCTTTAATTAAGCGTGGCGCAATATCATATGAGCCTATTGTTTTTCTTTCTTTTAATCTAGCATGTGTTTTCTAAAAAATCGTGTTATAAAATTTATGATATTGTGTTTTTAAAAGAAATTATGTTACCCATTCGATATTGGTAATCAATTTTTTAGACTATTAAATTTAACAGGATTGTATAATTACATAGTAATTAGCTAAAAGTAAACATGAACAATGGTTTCTAACTACATATTGTTGTTGTGGAATTTAAACATGTAATTATTACTTTCCAAATATTTAATGAGGTTTTTTATAAAAACAATTTGCGTGTGTATGTATGTATGTATAGCCAACATATAACATTTTGTTCAAACCGCTTTGTTATTAATTACTTTAAGGGAAAGGTAAATACGAGTTGCAGTAAGTGTGATAAAGATAATTAGTTTATTGTATATTTACGCTCTAAAAATTAATTATAAGGAAATCAATAGCTAGTCTTACATCAACTATTCATAAACGTAAAACGTAGAAAGTTCTTTTAGTGTGAGTATACGGCTAACACTCGTTAATCAGTCCCTCAAAAATGTTCTTTCAATACAGAGCTGGTAAGTGTGATTTTAACCTTTTATTTATTTTATTTACTTGTACGGATTTTTAATTACAGCTATAAAACGCATCTAATCTATACGTAACAAGCTTGTTTAAAAATATTAAGGTGTACAATATGCAACAATTTAACGATAGGTTGGATATTAATTTCAATGCAAGCAATGCAGGTAAAACAATCAGTTTTAATATTAATTTAGAAAACAATATTGTAATAACTGTTATGTAATTAATTAACTTAATAAAAATTTTTGTTTCATTAGCGAATAACCTGAATGTCAGTAATTTTTTATAACTCACTGAGAATTTTTTAATTATGATATTTGCAATAACAAATAAGTGTTCTATAATTAAATTTTACTGTCATTAAAATTCCCCACGCAGGATCAAACCCTAATACTAGTTCATACACCTGTCTTACAAGATAGCAATAGGGTCTCCTTATTAGAATACAACTTCGAATTACCAGTCATAAGCTACAAAAACAAATACCATTTTTAACCAGAGGCCCCAACAGGGGGCGAAGGCCTACACTTGTCTCATAAGATTAGGGTTTCCTTGTTTCAAATTTCACCCCAATCATAATGCTAACCCTCCAATCACCAGGTCAAAAATGACTTATAGTTATCCAAAAATAACCGTCACCCTTAGCCTTCCCCCCACCCCAAGTCCAAGACCAACCCCAAGTCCAAGACCAACCCAAGTCCAACACCAAGCTCAAGACCTAAATACGCCTCTTACGTGAGCAAGTACAAAAAGGGCCGACAAAGACAACCAGCAAGAAGGCACTTAATACAAACAAAAAGGGTTGAAAATTCCATCAAGGGTTGAAAAAGGTCTCCAAAAAGAAACCATAAAATAAGGCTGACAAAAAAAATTGCTGCCAAAAAGACCATAATTAGGGTTGAAAATTCTATCAAGGGTTGAAAAAGGCCTCCGAAAAGAAGCCGCCAATAATAGGGGTGAAAAACACGGTATCACACGTGGGCGAGTAAAAGTAGTGGGGAAGGTGTGCCATTGAGCGGGACTTGTGACGTAAAAAAAGTGGAGGGGATGGTGTCTCTCTTCTACTCACTATTGTGTCAATATTCTGAATCAGTATCACTCAACCCTCCTTCATGTATGGTTTATAAAAATTCACGTTGTGGGAAAAAAAAATAAAGCAAAGGTGTACTACTTATTACACCAATAAACCATCACATGCTCGTATTATGCTGTGCCGATGGTACTTGCCTCATTCCAAAATATCACTTTTCATATTCAACTAAATGAAATGTAATACTTCACTGTAGAGAAGATAATCGATTTCAAATAATGTATGGCTTTCACTATAAATGCTGTAAAAGTATTTAACAGTAATGAACTGCATAAATTTTATTTTGATTAAATCTCATTATCCTTGATATAAATAAATACCTACTTATGGTGGCAGACATCTTCTGGCAGTTTGCGATTATGTTGGGATATATACAATGGTAAACAAAAAGGTCTATTCTTGGCTAATCGTCATTGTGTAACATACATACAGCTGTATGCATCATTAAACACAGCTTTGCAAAACAAGCTAGCAAATATAGACTTTCGCAATTAAAAATTATGTATGTAACCAGGTACCTTAACGGTGCACAAAGGGTATAAATTTATACTGTGCGCATTACGGTTAAGATGTCAAAAAATATAATATGATATATATAGAAACTTAAATGTAAGCCAGCTTAAGTAGTTAGGAAACGTATACGGGTTATTGAGGGTCGATGGTAGGTTGGACGTTTATGGAAAACGAGACATAGGAATTTTCTGAAAATTTGGCAACATGGGTAATTTGCTCTGCTCTATCGATCTAAAATATTTTCAATAATTTCAATCGTTAGGTTGATCTTTAATAGATTAAATATTATTAAACCGCCTTAAGCATGTCAAATAAGATCGCCCTCTAACGGTCGAAGGCTAATAATAAAACATGTCACAATCAAGAAACAAACTTAACAAAAACAATTAAGAACTTACCACACTAACTACATATGTAGTTAGATCACAAATCCAACAAAGAAACATTTTTTTTTCTTCTAATGTTTAAGGACAATAAATGTTGATACAATGAAAATATAGTGTGTATGTTTAAACTAATTGCAATGCTGTAACAACTTAACATACTTAATCGGTAAAGCATATACTTCGGGGTCTAGCAAAAACACAGCAAACTATCTAGACATTCCAACAGTTACAAATAGATAAGGTTGTGGCATTACGAAAGGCAAAAACCTATTTAACCTGAGGTTTTTTCTTGACTGTTTAAGTTATTATGATGTTTATGTACTTCGATATCATCTCGAACATAATAATCAATTTATTTCAAAATTTCCATACAATGCATAGTCAGGTACTAAACACCTTTGTGGCTGATTGAATATACAACATCTCATAATATGTTCATTACCTCTAGTGCTAAAGCTACGTTTTGTGGTTCCCATGTATTTTTTTCCACAAGAACAAGATAACTTATGTACTACAGAAGCTACTAATGGATTTGGAGCATCTTTAATCTCTATTGTCGGCTTAATTCCATAGTTAACTATTAGAGTTTCAATTTTATTTGTAATATTAGTTATAAAAAGCAGAAAAGCTATACCAGAATTAAGTTGTAGTTCTTCTTTACAGGTACGTACAACATATTTAACCACATTATTAATTTATCTATTGGAACCTCTGTAACAAATATTTTTGGGTAGGCAACACATTATACACCAACGTATTTTTAAATTCACAAACATTCATGGAAGATAAACTTTAAAGTGAAATGGCATAGAAACGAGAAGAGAGCTGTTGATAGATAAGTGACAGACTTACGACGGGTAGACAGGGATCCGCCACTTTACGCAATCAACAACAGACTTGAGTATGAATGAGATGGAGAGAATCGAGAAGATATTCCAACAAATAAAGGGAACATGAAACAAATTAATGAGAAATTTGATGCGTTTGCACTGGAATTGAAACAATTGAAG
This sequence comes from Vesta saturnalis, assembly GCA_036346205.1. Lineage (NCBI taxonomy): Eukaryota > Metazoa > Arthropoda > Insecta > Coleoptera > Lampyridae > Vesta > Vesta saturnalis. The sequence continues at coordinate 2,706,882 of JARFJB010002254.1, read as the reverse complement.
AATGAAAATACGAAACTGAAAGAGAAGGTGGTAAAGCAAAATGGAAGAATACCAAATTTAGAAAGAGAGATCAGGAAGAATAATATTATAATAAAAAGAGTAGTAGATGAGGAAAAGGAAAGCACAAGTGGGACAGAGGAAAAAATATCTAAGATAAAGCAAAAGTTGGGAACTGACATAGACAAAAATGATGATTTAGACAAAGCGAGAAGACTCGGAAGGTATATTAAAGACAAGAAAAGACCAATTTTGGTTAAGTTAACTAAATGGGGTAGCAGAACATCAATACTACACAATGCGAAAAAACTCAAAGAAACAGACGTACGGATCGATGACGATTACACCAAGGACGTATTAGAGGAAAGAAATGTGTTAATCCCACAAATGAAAGAAGCAAGGAATAAAGGATACAGAGTACAACTAAAATAGAATAAACCGATAATCAACGATGCAGTATACAGTGCAAGTGATTTGACAAACTAGGAAAAATCGGAAAAGTACGATAGGGATGAAAGCAATGCATTAAAAAGAGCGGTAACGGAGAGATCGCCAGATGTAACGAGTTTATAGGAACAAATAAGAAAAATAACCCGAACTGTACGAAAAAACTGATAAGTATAGATACGCAGCGGGGTAGTGACAACGAAATTGGCAATGGACAAGGTAATGAATTACAGGAAACAGGAATATTAACACAAAGACATGGTAACGAATAACGCGCGGTAAATAATTAAGGTTTTGTGCATAGTTAAAAAAGACTAATAAGGATCAAGCAGAACTTGTATACAGTAGTAGTGTAGTGTACCGTACAACCCCTTGAGATAGAAATTAACCGCTATTTGGTACTTTGAAGCGACGCACTGCTTTCTTTCACGAGGAAGAGAAATCGAGCTTACTTACGACATCAATCATATCGCCAACATTGCCGTAGGAATCATCCTCTGTGGTTTCCACCAGGTGTGTGTATAAAAAAGGGGCTGCTCCCAAGTTAAGGTAAACATTTCTGTGCATTTCTGTATGCTGTGGTTAATAAATTTTAATAAATTTTTGTGTGTATCTTATTATTTTGTTGTATATAATAAGGACTGAACACGCTGTCTTTGGAGATTAACTTCTCATTCTTCTTTACCGTTTAAATTTTTCTGCAAGCGTTACAATCCGTATTGTAATACGAATTTATTTAAGTGTTATTTTTTCTATTTGTTACACTGACGGATTGCATCGAAATTATATGTGTCAAATGCGTTTCAAGGATGGCGCAATTGATTTGTTAAAACCATTTGTTATTTTGTTATCAGATTTAAAATAAGTTTTAGTAAAGGGTAACACTGAAACTAGCTAGTATCATCGCCTTTTAGGTAAACTAGTTGATTGAACTTGCATAGAAAGCAATTAATGTATTAATTGTGGTTCGTTTTAATTCTAACCGTTAGTATGCCTAAATTTTTTTGGTGTAATTTTTCTCGAACTAAATGCTATACCAACCAAGTATGTTAATTTATCACAGAATTGTGTTAGTTATTACATATATAATTCAAATACACATACGTATTACGTTTTTATTGGCTCATAATCGTTACATTCCTTAAATATTAACAAAACATGTTCTTGTCTGATTTATGATTTAAATAAATACTTAAGTAGTTAATAAGGTTTTTAATTGTGAATACTTTTACCATTATAAAATTATACATTTTCATAACTTTCGATCTACATTATAGTTTGATTAAATTTTGTAGTATTTGTGTTTTGATTGTGATATTTTTCATTGTTACTCTTCGTCGATGGGAAGGTGTTCTAATTCGGTTTAATAATATACAGTTTATTACAGATCTAGGTAATGTTTGCTAAAATAAAACGATGTTGCTTAGTTAGCTTTTTCATACAACCTTTACTAACTGCTGTAGCAGGCTAACATTTAAGTTTTCAGATTCCATATATTCATTTGATATGTTAAATAATTTTCGAAAACTGTTATTGTTTACTAAAGAAGGTATTTGTAATTGATATCGTATTTAAATTTGTGCAAAATTAATAAAAAATACACGATTTCATACCCAAAAGCTAAGTATCTTAATTATGTGTTATAATCGTCAATTTTCGCATTTTAAAGTTCTTGTTGATGTCGATTGTAGATAAGAAGCTTTCAATGCGACGTTATCGAAAAATGTGGGAGCATTACCTCCGAACGTTATATTTAATAAATGATGTTATATTACGAATGTGTTTAATAATACTGAAGGCAAACCCAATTCCCTAATAATTAGTCAGTAAAAAGCGCGACAAATCATAGTTGTTTAGTGCGGCTTAATTTTGTAATGGATGCCGCCTCTGAAATGTAAAATTTAACATATAAAAGAATTCTTGATATGAAATCATTAAGTACACCAAATACTGATAAAATATGGACCTTAACGTCACAGTAAGATTATGCTAGCATTCTGTTAGTCATCCGATTAGCAAGTTTAGGTACCATTATATTTATTAGTACTTTTGCTTAAAATTTATATATAAACTTTAAGATTAAAATAATATCCTAACTAAAAATGGTAGCAAGTGAGATAAACGCGTACATTAAGGTTGTTAAACTTAACTATTTATTGGCTCACATTTAACTCATTGGTTTGTTTCCCTATCAGCACATGGGAATATCTATTGCGTATTTTATGGGTTTCTTTCAAATGGTATTTTATTAGCGCAAGAAAAAGGTTGGAAATATATTTCTCTCGCTTTGTATTGATTTTTCTTGCCTATTTCGCGTATTTACCCCATGTCTTCCCACGTTTCCTTTAACAAGACAAGCTGTTAATGAACGAGATTCAAGAGAACGTTTATTTTTGAATTTATCTTATTCTATTGTGCTTTAAATTAGCTACACTTATCACTTATCTAAATCTAGATTGATAAAAATGTAATTTTCATAAACACAAAAATCAAATAATTCTTACATTGTAATAAAAAAAAACCTTTACGAAATTCCAATTTAACGTTTTTTTTTATTTATGTACGAAATCCGAAGCAAACCATCAGATTGTCAATTCTAGTTATCTATAGAAAACAGAAATATCTGGCGAAACAAATATTGTGAACTATAAAATAGAAGTGAAAATACAATTACTGACAAAATTTATGCATTGGTTCGTACTTTTATGACGTTTCGTCACATCAACAATAAATGACATGCAATTTAAGGATTTACGATGTGACAAACATGTTCATTTCAAATTGAGGCGGATCTTGTTAATATATAAAATAAGTTGGAAATTTCGCGATGCAATATTCTTTATTCATCTTAGTATGCAACCTCGTACAAAGTCATAGATTCTTTCACTACTTCAACTTTGTAACTAAACGAGCATTGTAAAATAAAATAACACTTTGCAACGCCAAATTAAAGCAGTTTTCTATAGTTACAAAATCCGAAATACAAGATTTTCCAATCAACTTAACTCCAAGTAACTACATAGCCTTCTTTGGAAGAGAGTCATGTATATAAAAGCAAATTCTACAAGATTTAACATTAGAACTACCGAATGTGGTCAATTGACGATTTTCGATTTTTGCGACCTCATTTTTGCTGTAATCTCTATGCAATCGCTTTGATATTTTATGACTTGTAATAAATTGGTCAGAGGGTGCTTTACAATTGTCTGCAAATTTTTTTTCCAATAAATTTCTTCATAAACGTTTAAAATACCTAAAACAACCCACAACCGTCTTTTGACGGGCGCCTATTTAAATAATAATAATAATAATAATAATAATAATAATAATAATAATAATAATAATAATAATAATAATAATAATAATAGAATAGAATAGAATAGAAACATTTATTCAAAAAATATATACAAGGTATTGGACCAACCAAGTTGAAAAAACTTGTCGGCTGATTCCGTAAAATTTGTATCTGAATAACTAAAATACAGTTTGTTTCTTAAACCATTAGTTTTATATACAAAGATTATATTTCATCTGACTCTACTATATATACAGAACAAAAACAAATAAAAAAAAAAAACAATCAAAAGAAATAAATAAAAATTAAACATATAAGCATTTATTCCTTTAGTAAAGCAGGAGAAAAAAAAGTATTATTTTAAGAATAAGATATTGCAAAAAAAAAGAAAAAATCCTAATCTACTGCCTTTAAAATTAAAGCACACATTTTATTCATTCTACTGAAAAACTCAATAACATTTTTATGATGACGTACAATTGTCACAAAAAAATTATAATTTGGAAAGCTAAAAACATAAGCATCAATTCTTAAGTAACAATAAAGACAAGAAAACAAGACATAAGATTATAACAACAATAAAAAATTATCAGAAAGAGTTAAATATACAAGCATCAATTTTAAATATACAAGCATCAATTTAAATATACAAGCATCAATTAATAATAATAATAATAATAATAATAATAATAATAATAATAATAATAATAATAATAATAATAATAATAATTTTGATTTGACCATGATGGAGCTAGAAGAAGCGATTCGTAGGAAAGGTAAAACAGCTACGGGTTTGGATAGAATCCCCTACGATTTTATCAAACATGCCACGTCTCCAGTTAAGGAAAACCTCGTGAATATGTACAATTGGATCTGGAGAGGAGGTTGCTACCCTCAGACCTGGAGAGAAGCTGCTATTGTACCTTTACTTAAGAACGGTAAAGATCCTAGTCAGGTTTCAAGCTATCGCCCCATAAGCTTAACATCATGTCTTAGTAAGCTCCTGGAGAGCATGGTCAATACACGTCTTGTGTGGGATCTAGAAAAGTGCGACCATCTAGCGAGCTACCAGTGTAGTTTTCGCAGTGGTCGTTCTACCACCGACCACCTGGTGACATTAGAAGATGCCATTCAGAATGCTATTTTCGATAGACAGCACTTGGTGGCAGTTTTCTTTGATTTGGAAAGGGCGTACGATATGGTCTGGCGTTATGGAGCTTTGGACAATCTATACCAATGGGGATATCGCGGTAGGATATCTAAATTTGTCAGGTCCTTTCTAGAGGAGCGTAAGTTTCGAGTCCGCGTAGACAATTCTTTTTCAAGAACTCATGTAGTTGAAAACGGTACACCTCAAGGCTCTGTGCTAAGCGTCACACTCTTTGCCGTAGCAGTAAACGAATTGGCAAGGGCGGTAAATCCACGAGTCGGTCGATGCCTCTATGTGGACGACTTAGCTCTTTATGTTGCTGGGCCCACCATTCCCATGATAGCTAGGATGCTATTTCACAATATGGCTTGTCAAGAGGTTTCCGGTTTTCCACAGAAAAAACAGTTTGCATCCACTTCTGTCGTTTACGTAGACCCCATAGGGATCCACGTATAACACTGTATGGTCAAGCTACCGATTGCCGTCCTCAGGTAAAGTTTCTTGGGCTGATTTTTGACAGCAGACTATCTTGGTTTGCCCACATTAAATATCTCGTGTCTAGATGCCGCCAAGCGCTGAACGTTATGAAGTGCTTATCCGGTCTGAAGTGGGGTGCAAATAGAGAAGCTTTATTGATGTTGTATAAGTCGCTCGTATTATCCAAGCTCGACTACGGCTGTATAGTCTACTCATCCGCAAGAAAAAACTTGCTCAAAAAATTAGATGTGATTCAGCATGTAGGGATACATTACGCCACCGGGTCCTTTCGGACGAGTCCTACATTGAATCTGGTATTTATCCGCTATATCTACGTCGTGATCGTTTTATGTTGTCATACATTGCAGCCATCCGTGCACAACCCTTTCATCCAAATTATTCCACCATATTGTCTACAAATCTGATAAAATGGTGTAGTAGACCATCTGCTACAAGACCAATGGTTATACGTGCTAGAGACCATATGAACTCAGAAGAATATGTAATTCCACAAGTTTATCCGGTCACATCCCGTGAGATTCCCCCATGGAATCTTACTCGAATCATTCCAAATTTCAAAATGAGACGGTGGTCTGATATGAATCCTGCCATGATGAAAGTGAAATTTTATGAACTATTAGGAGAATACACAGGAGTGGCCGTTTTGTACACCGACGGCTCTAAGGTAGATAGTGGAGTGGGAAGTGCTTTGGTTACACCTGAGGGAGTGGGACACGGATGGTCTCTAAATCAACAAGCGAGTGTATACACTGCTGAGCTTTATGGTATATGGCAGACTTTGCTGTATATCATGATGTCAAATAGCTCCGGAGATTCTCTAGTGTGTAGTGATTCTCTTAGTAGCCTCCAGGCAATAGCCAACCCATTTTCTCGTGACCCTCTCTGTGTCGCTATACTCGCACTCAATCATAATATACGACAAGCTAGGAACGTCTTCTTCGCCTGGATTCCAAGTTACATTGGAATTGAGGGGAATGAGAAAGCCGATTGTGCCGCACGTGAGGCAGCCTTACTTATGTCGGAAGATGTAAGCTCTGTTAGGGTAGACGATGTACATGCTGCCGCGTCATCACTTCTTCTACATCGCTGGCAGCAAACATGGAATGTAAACGATGATAATCACCTTCTAAGAGTAAAATATTCTGTGGTCAATTGGAAAATGCCAACTGACTTCACCAGAAGGGATCAGGTTGTGATGACCAGGATCCGCATAGGACATACACGGATAACACACTCCTATTTACTTACAGCCGAAGAACCACCGTTGTGCTCGCTGTGTAATTTTCGACTTACTTTGCGCCACGTCCTAGTAGATTGCCCACATTACGGCTGTTATAGGTCAGAATGCCGGATAGCAGACGACTTGCGGGAAATCCTTACCAACGAACCTTCCCAAATACGACAAATAATTAAGTACCTGAAAAGAGTGGACTTATATTGGAAGATATAGCACGATGATTTTTTTGTTTTATATTTGTGTTTTCAAACAGCGTAACTACTTACACATTACGTGTACATATAAGTATACGAGTTATTTTAATTTGCTTTATGTACGGACGTATTTGTACTTTACAGATACCTTGTCTGCCGTTCTTAACCAATGTCATAAAATAGTGTCGTTGTTGAATGGCAACTTACTGTAGATTAGAATCCGGTGTAGGTAAAAAAGAAGAAAAGAAGGAGCTAATAACCAAAGATGTTGATGCTCCATAAAACCAATAAAAAAAAGAAAAAAAAAAATAATAATAATAATAATAGCCTTTATTTCCCAACAGCAAAAGCCAATTACAGAGCAAACTACATAATATTGCACATATACAAAGATTTATATAAATATATAATCAACCCATCAAGGTGAGTAGTAACGTGAGTAGTAACTAATTGACCAATTGACCAATGATAATAATAATATATAATAAATAATAATATAATATATATATATATATATATATATATATATATATATATATATATATATATATATATATATATATATATATATATATAACAATACCCACAAACAGAGTTAAATGACTGTAAACACTAAAAACAAAAATGATCTTCAAGAAGGACACATAGTTGACAATAGGACAGTCCCTTGAACACCTTTAAGCACTATTACTGTAGTTAACATAACAGTCAATTATAGAAGTTAATGAACAGCAATATATGTTACAATTAGAACATATCTCATTGTACAATTGTCACATTTTAACCACTGGCGACTTTAAAAGTAAAGTTTGGCAAAAGGAACATGAAATGTACATCTTTATCTTGTTTCGAACCTAGGAATATGAAAACAAATGTTGGCAAGGATAGAAGCACAATCAATATAATTATGTATCATTTTGTATAAAAATGGCAAAGTTATGATATTCTAATCTAAAGATTGCATATCAAAGGTGTTAAGCAACATTGTATTTGAACAATCATTCTCAGGATAAGCATTAAACATCTTAAAGCACAAATACTTCAGGAATTTGCGTTGAATATTCTTAATTAAAACTTTGTAGCGGCCCCAACGAGGTGACCAAACTAATGCACAATATTCAAGCCTAGACCTCACAAAGGCATAAAACAATATCTTAATCGTACGGATACTCGTAAATTGTTTAGATTGACGTATTACGAACCCTAATAATTTGTTGGCTGATGAAACGATTTCCATCATGTGCTGATTAAAAGATAATTCGATATCAAAATGTCACCCAGGTCCTTCATACCTGCACAACGGTCGATTGTCATTGAATTAATTTCATATATAAAATGTATAGGATTGCGCTTTCTAGAAAACGATAAAACTCTACATTTACTAATATTAAGTTTAAGCCTGTTATAACTGCACCAATTAAAAAGAGCTGAAAGATTACGCTGAAACGCAACGCAGTCCTTCAGATTAGTGACAGATGCAAAAATTTTGACGTCATCGGCAAACATTAAAGTTTTACAATCAAGTTTTTCAGCAAGGTCATTTATAAATAATACGAAAAGCAAAGGACCTAAATGTGAACCTTGCGGTACGCCGAACTTTGCTACATATGGAGGTGATGTATAACCATTGTATACTCCTATTTGATTCCGATTACCTAGGTAAGATTTAAAAAAGCTAACCAATAATCTACTGAAACCGTAACTTTCTAACTTAGCCAATAATAGATCGTGATCAATATAATCGAAAGTTTTAGATAAGTCAGTATAAATCACATCTACCTGCTTTTGAATGTCTAGATTTGCTGCGATAAATTGAGAGATAGAACAAAGGTTTGTGCAGGTGGAACGTTTTCTAACAAAACCATGCTGATATGGTGATATGTATGGTTCTACAGATCTGTAAATGTGACTATACAGAACCAGTTCAAATAATTTAGAAAAATTGGAAAGAATTGCAACCGGTCGATAATGGTGTATATCAGCGGGATCCTTAGATTTTAGTACGGGACAGAATTTCGTGATTTTCCAATTATCAGGAAACGTTGCCGTTTTTAAGCATAGATTAAAGTTTGCTAATAGTGGTTGCATAAGTATGTCTGAGTAATCCTTGATAAGATAGCTCGGAACTTGATCGAAATCAGCTGTTGGTTTATTTTTTAGTTTAGAGATAGCCAACGTAATATCATTCTCTGATACATTTGAAATATTAATATTTAAAAAAGTCAAGATTTGAGGATGCATGACGCTCACGTCCTGCATCGTCAAATCCTGATACACCGTTTGGAATTCATGGGCAAAAGTATTTACTATATTTTGTGGGTTATCCAATACATTGTTGTCTTTATATAACTTCCCTGGTATTCTAGAAGATCCTTTTCGAGCTCTAACAAACGACCAAAAGGTCTTACTATTGCAAGTGATAGAATCTTCGACTGTTCTAACATACTCATTGTAGGCAGTGTTGATTTGTTGTTTAATTAACGATCGCATTCCTTAAATTTGATGAAACTATATCTGCACCCAAGGTTCTTGTATTTATGGTAGAATCTGCTTTTCGTTCTAATGTTCAATATAATTTCTTTATCAAACCATGCAGGATACTTTTGGTTAGTTCTAAAATTCCGGTAACAGGTTGTGATAGGATCACTATTTTCTAGCGATTTACCGTCAAATTTTTGCTGTTGAGTTGAGCTGTATGGATGAATTTGTTTTACGTGTGTCGCGACCTTTCAGGATGGTGTGTTTCGAGCTTAATTTTTTTTTGTTTGTGAATTACTATTCCGTAATTTAAGGAATGAGGTTTGAAACCATCGATAATTGGTTTCTAAATTTATTGAGTTTTTCGTAATATTGCGTTTAAATTTTGAGAGATAGTTTTCCTTATTGTTCCCCGGTTATTGAATGTTGAGTAGCGTTTTATTTGTAAATAGTTAATATAAGTTATATATATAGTATATAAGTTTAAATAATGTTTATTTCATTTCATTTCCTTAAATTTTAATAGGAAGTTTTGAAAAATTAAGTAACTTAAAGAAAGAACGTAGATTTAAATGTATTTGATATCATTCGGGCGACATGGAGTCGGTTAATTGCAGTGGTTCAGTTTAATATTGAGTATGTTGGTTTTGAGTCATAATGTGGGACTAACTGTTTGAACTTAAATGAAAATACCGAGATATTTTTCACGTTGATTCTGCTGATGTTTAGAATTTTGAAAATTATCGAGCACTTACGTTTGAGAACGAAATTTGTGGGTAAGGGGTATCATGTCTTCTTCCGTTTCTTAATTGGTGGAACTAGATTAAATGAGATTTTTTTGTGAGTGGTGGGATTCGAAAATCCAAGATGGCTTTAGACAGCGCTCTCGAGGAGTATTACTGGGACGTTTGTTGTTACAGCTTAAGGGGTTGGTTAGAACATTGATAGATTGGACCTTTTGGTGTTTAACTAACGAACTTTCGTGTTGTGAGGGTAGTTACCTACTTTTTGAAGAAAACCTGTGAAGGGATTTTAGGTGAAATTGTTCAATCACCAAAGGACAAGACCTAGTGCCGATTTCGATTTTACGTAATCAAGTTACCAGGGGATCACCGTCGTGTTATTTTAGTGCTTCTGTGACCTCGTTGGTTTATGTCACTGTTGCGGACTTATTAAACTAACGTCCTTGGAGTGCCACTTAATTGCCGTACAGGGCGTGTTGAAGTACAAAGAAACTTTCGCAGAAAATTAAAACCAGATTTATATAAATAAAGTTAATAACCTTTTGGGATTGGTAGTGTAAAGAAAACTATTTAAAAGATAAAAGTTATCGAGCATGTTGAGCGCACAATTCATTATTTTAAAAGAAGTTTTTAATTAACGCAGTAACACTTTACCGAGATTCAATCAAGGAACCGTTTGAAAAAAGAAGAAATAGTCAACATTATCACTCATGATCTTGTATCAGACTAGGGAGATTCCGTATCCGTAATAGCAGTAATTGGTCACCGGGTTCATTTTCGATTGTGGTAACACAGAAGAGGTGCTAACTTAGACATTAAGGTAGTATAACATTGTGTTTTATTGAGTATTTTCAAGATCCTTTGCGTGTGTGCCTTAAATTATTTTCTTTGTTAACGAAGGTTTGAAAGCGGAGTCGGTTACCTTTTTTTTTTAAGTTAATTGCTTTGGTTTAATTATTGTAAGTGATCATAATTCTGACGTTCCGCCTTCACACTCTTCATTTTGGTATTAAAGGGCAATTGACCCTGAAGTAGTGTGGTTTAATAATCCACGAAATATTTAGGTTAAGCAATTTAGAACGGCGTTACGCATAATTCTGGACAGACCTCCCGTCGCCAATTAAGCATTTGTTATTTTTTTTTATACGCATTATCGTATGTTTACATTTATATTATTTTTTTTTAATGTATTATAGCTTTGTTTAGGTATCATAAATTTGGTTTAATTCTGTGAAAACCCCTTTTGTGTTACATAAAATTTTTTTTAAATTGCAAATTTACCGGTAATTTAGGAGCTTAAGTTTTAACGTAACGAAGTTACAGTTTCTTTATTGAGTGATATCGTTAATGATATTCAGTGTTTTATTCGACTTCTAGTTGACTATGAATTCATTTAGAGTGCATCCATTAAGGGTGATTCTATGTTTTGTTTTGTTTTGTTAAGATTATTATATTATGCCTGATTATTTACACTGAGGTGTAGTAACGTAACGTAACATTGTTGAGTAATTAACACGCTTTTATTTGTCAGGCGTGTAGTGCTATTTTGAAGCCCTATTTCAGGTGGTTTGCTGAGTTGCTGTCGAGGACACCTGGGATTGATTGCGGGTAGGTAGGCGTATGTTTTTTGTATGTTTAGACACGCTATGTATTCGTAATTTTGGCACGACGTCCCTTATTTTGACTACCAAACATTCTGGCGCCCTTAACCGATCTGATTACGTCTTCATCCCCTACTTTGACTTACGTACGATTTACTATTCTAGATGTGCAAAATTTATCAACATCTTACCCACTCCCATACGCTGACTGGTCTGTGCAAAAAGGCCAATTTTATCTGTAATCCCGTTCTACCACCCGTTTATACCGTTACAAGGTTACATGTGCATTAAACGTTTCATATAAAATGTAATAAAACTTATCACACGCATCGTTTACATTAATGCATTCAGTTACCTTGGACCAGTTAATTTTTGCTAAAGCGTTATAAAGATCCGGAAAATTTGTTTTATTGCATATAAACAATCTGACAACTTATTTTCACAAAATGTAGGAATGTTAAAATCACCTATTAATAAAATATTCTTAATATTTGGGTAGTTTTGCAAAAAGTAATCAAATAACACTTCAAGTATACGGTGTACGGGGAATATATATCACGAATACATACAAACTACATGCGCTCAAAGTACATCTGCATGCAATAACATCAAAGGCCGGTAACAAATTTTCTAAACTCGTTAGATCTAACTTTTCAGTCATAATATTTTTCTTTAACCGCGACTAGAAGTCCACCACCACGCTTAGTCTTAGTTATTTCAAAACTACGATCCTTTCTGAAGACACTATAAATGTCATCAGAAAAATACCCAGAAGATGATATATCATTAGACAACCACGTTTCGCTTAGTGCGATAATATCGTATTCGCAATCACTTACATTTACATTGAACTGGGACACCTTACCACGCATGCTACGAACGTTTTGACAGTAACAAATTAAACTTTTGCTGCTGGAGTTACTTCTTAGCCAAACCGTTTACATATTTAATTGTAAGATTTGTTTCACCTCTTTCTGTTAAATGCAGCTTTATGTATTTCTCGAGATTTTGCGAGTGTCGCCGATGATCGTGGTCGTGGGAGACCTTATGAGACATTGTACTCGTTGTAGGAAGCTGCAAATATTATGCACCGAAAACTCACTGACTCGGACTTATTACAATATATAAATAATATTTCTCCTGTCAATTCTGAAAGTCAAAAGTCGGCCTCAAATAACGAATCTGATAGCGGGGAAGAATTCGCTCCCGCGTTTAGTGAAGAAGATGATTCTGACAGCAATCTGTGCGATTGTAATGTTGCAGAAACAGAAGAGGTACAGCCAGGTGCTTCTAATCTGGTTCTTCCACGTAAGTATCACTATAATATATTGTGATGATTGTATTTTTCATCCTAGATAAAAGATGTTACTCGATTTCGTCGCTATAATAGTATTTGAACGAGATACTATAATTATTTGAATAAACATACAAAAGGTCGAGGATAACGCGGTGGACGTGGAAGACGGCGAGGAGCTCGTTGTAACACCGGAAGTAAGTTGCACGTCGACATTATCTCTTTTCTACTAGTTATATTGAGAAAACTTCAATGTTTTGAATTTTCCAACTAATACTACTACTCGACCCGAGATACCAATTATTGTAGGTGAAGAGCAAATCCCTGATGGAACTGTTTGGACACGAGTTGCAGAAGGTTCTACTATAGGCAAACGAGGTCAAGAGAATACACTTCGGGAAACAGCAGGACATACTCGGCGTGAAAAGAGGTATATTGTAAAACATTCGCATGCAAGAGCTTGGAGACTTTTTGTGTCTAAACCAATGTTATGCCTGATCAAACACTTTAATGAATTAGAAACATGCAAGGTTTTGAATGCTTATTCCTGGGCTATGTCTTTAGAGGAACTTGATGCAATTGCAATATTGTATGCTCGAGGAGCGTATAGTGGCAAAACTCTAAAACTCTCTGTCTTATGGAGTGAAAAGTGGGACCTACCCTTTTTCTCAGAAACCTTGCCGAGAAATCGATTCTTGCGAGTTGATGAGAAAGCAACACGTCGCCAAAGAATAAAATCAGACAAATTCTGATTGGACTCTGAACTGTGGTACAAGTTTATTAAAAATTGTATTGCTTGCTACAGACCGACAGAAAACATTACTGTAGATGAACAATTATTTCCAACAAAATGTCGTTGCCCTTTTACTCAGCATATGAGTAACAAACCTGTCAAATTTGGGGTGAAATATGGGAATACCACTGATGCGAAAGTGCGATACACCTTGAACGGTTTTCCATACCTTGGTAAAGATGAAAACCGACCTCAGAACGGATCTCTAGATGAACATGTAGTTCTACGTCTTCTTGTACCATTTTTAGACAAAGGAAGAAATGTAACAACAGATAGTTTCTTTACATCTTAGAATCTGGCAAAAGAGCTCAAGAAACGAAAAACTAGTCCTGTCTGTACCCTCAAAAGAGTTCACAGAGGGTTTACCCCCATCCGTAAAAAATGCTCGTGCTCTTTTGAAGAGAACTGTTATATACAAAGCGTATGATATAATTTTGACATCATACCAGGGAAAAGTAAACAAAAACGTTATTATTCTCAGTACACTGCATAGTGGAGTTTCTGTGAATAACACATCTGAAAAGAAAACTTCTGGAACAATAAAATTCTATAACCACACTAAATACGGGTTGATGTAGACCAAATGGCTCGTGAATACAGTGTTTGTACAGAAACTCACAGGTGGTCGGTTTATGTATTCTACAACATCCTGGACTTGGCAATGATAGATGCACACACCCTGTTCAAATTAGTTATAAACTCCAAAATTTCGTTGCGGTCCTATATACTAGGTGGTGTGGAGGAATTGGCCAATCCGTACAGAAGTGGAAGGATTCCATCTCATAAAGTGGAAGTGTCAGTGGAAAGAAACAATCTACGAGAGCAACGCCAAATTGGTTTCTGCAATAAAAACAAGACAAGAGATATTTGTTCAAAGTGCATGAAATTTACATGTGAATTTTGCGTTCAAAACGTTTTTTTTTCGTAAATATGCAAACGCTGCTGGTAGTGCATCAGATCGTTAAATTGTAGTTACTTTTTTTTATTAATTTTATTGTATTTATGTTCAGTTTTTCTGATTTTGTCTCGTTCCGCCGGATGTTTTCTTGTCAAATAATTTCTGTGTGGCCAAAATAAAATAAAATAAAAAGTTGAAAATTTAGAAGCAGGTGTAATCGATTTGGTTCCCTTCAACTAAAGTCTTTTTAAACCGAATGTCTAATTTGTTATTTTCAATGGAACACCCAACATATTTTTGCATGTGAACCATAATTTTGAATCTTTTTGATTGACACTATACCGTGCGCGTACGATTGCGCACGTGCGTGTGCTTGTGAGAGTGCGTGTCCGTGTGCGTGTGCGTGTGGTCTTCGGGTGCGTGTGCGTGTACTCATGGGTGTGCGTATGCGTCGGCGTGTGAGTGTGTTTGTGCGTGCGTGCGCGAGTGCGGTGTGTGCGCATGTGCGTGTATGTGTGTGTGCGTGTGCGTGTGCGTGTGCGTGTGCGTGTGCGTGTGCGTGTGCGTGTGCGTGTGCGTGTGCGTGTGCGTGTGCGTGTGCGTGTGCGTGTGCGAGTGCGTGTGCGTGTGCGTGTGCGTGTGCGCAACCACACCTGTACGTACCTTTTAGTTTTTCCAGATATATTACAGTAGTACACCGATTTGCACTAATATTACAATAATTTGTAACCATCTCTGTAGTATTCTGGACCTACTCTGGAAATGACCTATCGTAAATACTGCAACACCTGGGTACATTTTTTTCCAATTTACCTTACATGTGTTCGTTCTGAAGTTAACTCTTGTTGTTATTGCGTATTAAAGAATGCACGTATTTAGTGATCGTACACATTTAGGGTCGGTTCTAAGTTAACTTTACAGGAATGCTTCGTGCTAAGCGCCACCAAAGCAATTGTAACTAATCTCCACCAAGTTTTGGGCAAAGCGTTAGTTGAATAAGCCTCTAGCTCTTACAAGCCGTGAAAATAACCGATTCGCGTAATATTAACGGTCCGGGATCAGATAACTACAGCGGGACCCAACCACAATACGCTCGTACTCTCGAAGACCTCCTGACAAGCTTCACCATGAAGCAACCTCGTTAACCAGTTTTGGTGGTAACATCCTCGAGGGCACTATGGTGATGCTCCGCCACCTGGGTGATCAATTGCCCAAAGAGTCTGTTGACAGCCAACAGCTCTCCGGTTTCACCGTCACCATAGCCAACAGGTGGTAAGGTTACACTGATTTTAAATGCGTAAATACTATGACTACAAAAACCGTGGCCACTTGCACGCATACTTTATCAGTAAAGAACGGAAACACGAAAACTACGTCGAATCCCTGTAAATTAAAGTGAAACTCCCACGCGCTTGAAACAGTAGACAACAGTGATTACCTTTAGCTACTACGGGACTTCGTACGAGCTAAGCTCCGTTCACACATACAGTACATCGAACGGACTAGCTTAATCGAACCTTTGGAAACATCGAAAGGTAATAACGTCATGTCCAGACTGATGAAGCCCCAAGTTATCCTACATCACGTGAAACACCTTTACGTAAACTCGCACCTAAGGAGCCCTGAACAGCACCACAATCGAGACTGCCCAGAATTTAGAAAACAAGGTCACGATCTAGCTATGTAGAACCCAGCCGTAACCACGGTCAAATGAGATTACACAAACGTACCGCGTGTCGTAGCAGAAATCGAGCAACATCGTCACTGAGGAGCTTTTCATGATTTCATCCGTACACTGCTGGTACGATCCATACAACCGATTACCACCAAGTCAGTGATAGTTGGCAAATCCAAATTAACACTTCCACGCCACCGTACGATATAATTTGAAACGCATATTAAATACTGAACATCTAGAATGCGACTTTCTCGTGATCGAGGTCTTAGTAGCACCATGGCCAACCATGGATAAGATGGTACCATTGCGTAATTTATTTTGAACACAACTTTATCCACGTTGGCCGAAATCGACGCAACTAAATTCATTGGTAGAAACCGAAACTTTCGGTTCCCAGTTCGAACATGTTGCAAGTCAAAGAGATCCAACTGTTAAATGTACATAACGGTGCAGTGGATAACACAGGAATTCTGACCATCCAATACTACTACCACAGCGCGCACAAAACCTCTGAAACAAGATGCATATTCAGAATTCGGCTATTCTAGGAAGAGGATACCGATTACCACCAAAAAGTAGATGTTATGCCTACACAGTACATAATAAAACCTAGAACCTCTATAAGTCATAATGGACGACGCACCGCCAACATTTGCTGCCGTCAGTCAGTATCCTGATAATTACTTTCACAAACCTCGATAAAATGGGGAAAGCGGTCTGCACAAGAGAAAGCACTCACAACAGGACGCGAAACCGTGAAAACGACGCGTACATTAATGAAACTTGAAAAACGTAGGTCGCCGACTGCTGAGTGTTCGACGATATCACTAGAGTCAACTCCATGAAAAACGCCGCTACCGGAACCACGCCGTCAGGACCTGTTACAATAAAACTTCTGGCCCTATCGAGTGGAAGATTCGTAAATGGGGCTCCTCCAACCAACGCGACTCGCGCGAAAAGCGAGCCTGTTTACTGTAGTCAATACGCTATGTTGAATATAGTTTCGCACAGAGTACGCTGCAGGACAGCAAGCCATGAAGAGAATCCACATTTAGGTTATTTCCACAGGAAGTGGGAACGACAGAATTATATCTAGAAAGAATCAGGAATCAACGCCTATTGGATGCGCTGCAAAAAACGAAGAACTAACCATAGTTCACGTCAATGACCTCCAAGTAGCACGCGCTCTTCTAGCTCTTAAGCAGTCAACTAAGGACGACTTCAAAGGCAATATACTGCACTCTCTCGACGTAGAGAGGGACTATTACCGTAATAAACGCAAATACCGCTCCCTTTATGTCGAATACAGTTCTGCGTAATAATAGTACGTGGTAGGGCAGCGAGTCATGTGCAGAATGACTGAACCACAAATAGGTGATTTCCATAGGAAGTAGGTAGGACCGTATTCTATCGAGAAAACTAATCCTTATTAGATCCAATGCAACAACGTCAATGAGGACCGCTTCCAGCTCTTCCAGCTGTCAAACAGCCTTGCAATGAACTCAGCCACGCCCGAGCCACCTAACAGCCCAACATCGCCACGAACACGATGTCAGTCACATCACCGCCTACTCAGGACGGTTTCGAAGACAACCTTTTGAACTATCTGGACGAACCGAGGGACCGTTACCGAAGGAACAGATTCCGGGACCTACATAAGGAACGTACTCTAGCTTCCCATCCGCAACCAAACCAATGTACAGAATTCTTGTACGCAACTTGGTACATTCTCCTCGCCTTCTTCCGTGATCTTCCGTAATCTGTGTGATTAATTATTATTTGTTCATCGTTTTCAATCATTTCGTGAGTGTTGATGATGCGATAAACTTAAAACCAACTCCTGTTATGTAACATTAAGAAGTGCGCATACCAAGTGATCGTAGGTTCAGTGTCGCTTCTAAAATTAACATTGTTACTATACGATACCTCAACAGTTCCTTCGGAAACTAGTAAGCGTGAAGTCCGTGCTTCAGGCCTCTAAGTTTTATTCGAATTGTGCGTTAAACTACAAATTATTTTCGATTTTCCACATAATTGAAATGGGGAATTTTATAATCAAAATTGACAGGTATTGTTCTATTTTGCGCAATTAAAATGTAGAAGTATAATTTTAAAAAGTGTCTATTTTCACAAATTTTGGTTGCCAATTCAGAAATTGCCTAAAAATACATTGAAGTATGTGTCTTAGCATTCGTTTTGTTGCGTGATCATTTCAAAATTTTATTACAATTAGAGAGAATTGATGTTATGTTATGATTTCTGAATTCTACAATGTATAAAAGCTATGATTCACTAAAATTGCCTAAAATCATAATGGCAGTAAGATTTCTTGTTTGTTGTGGAGAAATGAACTTGGAGTTTGTTTTGTTGACTGATTATTTCAAAATTTCATTACAATTAGGCAGAAGTAAAATTATGATTTCTAAATGCACTAATTCAAAAATTGCAATCATAAGGACTGTAACATTTCTTGGTTGTTGTCGAGAAATTCTTCATTGTTTTATTGTTAAACAGATTTACTCCAAATCATCATTGTGTGTATCTTTCTACAAAAGAAGTTAATTCAACAATCACTAACAAAATTATGAATTGTTTATCATTATCTACATGAAATAGTTTAGTTTTATTACATTTGGTATCTTTTAAAAAGTAAAATATTACCTTAGTACGCATTTTAGTTTAATATTGAAACATAAACAGATCAGTATTGGATTAACATTGAAATTAAAGATTCAAAAGTAGGCTATCAAAAAAAAATGAAAATCATTACCAGTTTGAACGTGATTGAACTTTAACAGAAATGTAGATTTGAAATTATTTACATTAACTTCCTGCTTTTATTCAGACAAAATTAAAAATTATCCACAATTCATGTTAAAGTTTCTCTTTCAAAAATTGCCTACCTTTCTGCATATTCTCAAATTTTTTTTACAAATTTTGATTGGTACAAAAATATATCGGTGTGTAAATTGCAATATTGTAACAACCCATTTTGAGTTGTATTAAAATATACCGTAATTTATGTTCTTCGTTCATTTAGTTGTAAATATAAGAAAAAAGTTTTTAATTATTATTGAATTATAGAAATGTGGTAGGCAACTTAATTTGCATTTTGGTGTAACTTAAGTTGCATATCTTTTTAGGGGTTATTGTTCTATATCTTTGACTTAATTATTTGCGCAAATATTTTCGCGCAACGCGTCATCGTCCGACTTCCTAAGCGTCCATTTTTTTTTCATTTCTTGTGGTACGCTGTTCGATGCAGGCGGCCATTTTTGAGCTTCCACCTAAATTTTGTGAAAAGTGCCATTAATTTAATGGTAAGATATATTTAACTCGTAATATTAAAATCTAAAACATTTGCTTTTTGCAGGCACTTTTATTTTTTTACTTTGACACTTTAATTTTACCACTTTCAGTTTCGCATTTAATGCCACTTTTACGTACGCTTTCATTTTATGATTGCGTTTTGCTTTTAATGCAGAACTAAATTTTGACCACATTTTGTATTTGAACTTTCGAGAAAATGCAATATACATTGGAATCCAAATTTCAAGAAGAGAAATTTATAAGAAGTAAAATTTCATTTTGGGTGTGGTTTACAACGTAAAGCGTTGTTATTGCAATATATTGCGCAACATTGATACAAGGATTACATCACCTTGGTTTGCATTTCCGCATTTATTTTTTTATAATACCAGGGGTTCTCAAGAAGATGTATTATATTTTGTACAGATATTTATAAGTTTAATGATTTCTTAGTATAAGGATAGTTTTTAAGATATATTTTATATAATTATAATTTTAAAGGTTAACAAACATAGTCTGTATATTATTTATTTTTTACACCTTAATAAAATTTTTATTGTAAACCTCGGTTTAGTTATTCCGATCATAATTAAAAAAATAACTTGGCGTCCGAGATCATTTTTATTAGTGTTACATGGCAGTTTTTATATTTCTGTTAAGTGGAAATAACCAAGCATAAATTTGTGGTAATTAAGCAAATCAAAAGCATGAACCGGCCTATTTAAACTACCGACTGGGACAAAGGCATTATTTGTGGTGAACGGGTTGTATCTCGAGTTAGTTTAACGATTTGTTTGGAGAACATTTAACACCTATTAATTTATTAAATTATTTAAAGCCTTCAACCACATCGTTATAATATTTCGTGCGATCGTAATAAAAAATGGCCTTGAGATACCTTAAATTTTTGGTGGTAGTGTTGTTTTTGTTACAAGATCGTTTCAAAATTTCATTTCAACGAGACAGAAGTAAAATTATGTTTTACCAATTCTATAACTTACAAAACTGAAATTAAATAATTCAAAAATTACCTAGAATCATGATAACTGTAACATCTCTGGTTTGTCGCCAAGAAATGACTTTGTCCTTGTTTATATAATTTCTTCATTATTGTTATTGTTAATCAAATGAGCTGTAATTTATTATTGTGTGTATCTTTCCAGAAACCGTTTATTCAAAATTGCCTAATAAAATTATGCATTGTCTGTCTTTATCTACATTGTAATGTTTTGTTTTCTGTTTTATGTTTGAATAAGTGAAAGGTTATATTAATACATATTTTGG
The DNA here is from genome assembly GCA_036346205.1 of Vesta saturnalis. Classification (NCBI taxonomy): domain Eukaryota; kingdom Metazoa; phylum Arthropoda; class Insecta; order Coleoptera; family Lampyridae; genus Vesta; species Vesta saturnalis. The sequence continues at coordinate 2,685,986 of JARFJB010002254.1, read as the reverse complement.
TATAATATTGTAACATAAATAAATCAGTATTAGATTAACATAGGAAGTAAAGTTTCAAATGTTGCCTAAGAATAAACTGAAAATCGTTACCAGTTTGAACGTGATTCAAGTTTAACAAAAGTGTAGGTTTGAGATTTGAAAGGTTTCTAACAATTACAATATGTTTAGAACGCTTTGCTTTGATTCAGTCAAACATCCAAAATTGCCTATATTTAAAAATTTATTTGTATGTTTCTTTATATTAAATGACGTTAGCGAGAACATTACAGTTGGCAATTAGGAGTTGGTCATATCGCGTAAAACTTATCTGTAAAATAAATATGTGCTAGTATTATAATTTCAAACTTCAAAAATGGTGTAATTAACCCTTTCACTCACAGCGTCCCGAATAAAGGACATCAGTTTATATTGGGCTAGATATGGTCGTGGAGTTCATTTAGCGTTTGAAGTCAGCTTGTCCTGCTGGAGGGACATCATATGCATTAAGTAAGAATATTGGCGCCATCTACTTTTAAGTAGGAACATTTTTACCGATATTGCAATCTACCTTTTATCATAGTGTCACACGTGCATTTGTTTACGTTGTTTAGTGAATGGTAACATTGCTAATTTTATAAACAAAAGTGAACTATAGTGATTAGTGATAAGTAAAGCAATTATACTTCATACCTAAATATAAAACTTTCCGGTTTATTATCGTATAGAGGAGAAATAATGGCCCTAATTTAATGTTCCTTGAAAAGGACAAACGTACTGCATGGACATAAATTCCATGTTTTACGAATAAGTATTGCATCTCTTTTGCAACTTTTTTTACGTGCATAACGTTGATATATGGCTTGCTCTACAGATCATGTCGCGAAGATTTCTAACAGATGTAGAACTGTTTGAAATTTTAGAAAATTATGATGACTCGGACGTTCCTTTCTTATCTGATGATGAAGACGATGGATGGAACGAAGACTCGCTGTAAGCTGCTGAATATGAGGAAGCCATTTATTTAAATAATATTTCAACCGATGAAGGTATCGAGGAGGCCGAAGAACCGCATATACAAGATGACGAGGACAATAATGATATTATGCAAAATTTAGAAGAAAATACGTCGAATGGTAATAATAAAGCAGATAAGCAATTGAAAGAAGAAATAAAAAAATGTTCTCAAGACCACGAACTAACCGTGAAAAATAAAGTAAAATGGATGGATGGCATCCAGTATGAAACGGAACCAATTGTTTGGCACTACCAAGACCCTTCAAATGTGATAGATTTACCACCACCAATAGAATTTTTTTAAAAATGCATTCCTGATCAAATTTTTAAAGAAATGGTAGAAATGACAAATTTATATTCCACTCAAAAGACAGTGGCTAGATTCGCTTCAACAACGGACCAAGAAATAAATAAATTTTTCGGTATCCACATTATAATGGGAAATTTACAATTTCCTCGTGTAAGAATGTACTGAAATTCATCCATTGGAATTTCTTTGGTGAAAGATAACATGGCTTTTAATAGACTCAGAAAATTGCGCCAAACCATTCATTTAGTTGACGTTACTTCACGTGAAGACGAAAATAAAGACCGTTTGTGGAAGAAACGTAGGTTGTATGACTTAATAAGACAACGATGTTTTGAATTACTTTTAGAAACGTACCTTTGTGTTGATGAGCAAATGGTATCTTTCAAAGGCCGCCTGATCATAAAGCAATATGTCAGTAACAAACCCAAGAAATGGGGCGTAAAGATTTTCGTGTTAGCGAGACAAATAAAGCCAATATATAGCAATTTTGGTTTAGGAGCAGAAGTAGTCATGCAACTTTCTGAGAGAATACGAGAAAGCAATCATGGATTATTTTTTGATAATTATTTTAGTATCTATCATCTTTTTTAATTACTGCAATCAAAACTTATACAGGGTTCCCCATAATAGGCTACCCATTTTAATATTTGCATTAAAATTTTTTAGTTAACAAAACAAACTATTTATTATACTAAATTACAGCTAACTCTTTGGGATTTATGATAGCTTATAAATATTTGGCTAATTTAATTCTAACTTTTAAAAATCACGTCTTCTAAATGACCTCCACCAACTTCAACACATTTTTCAATATTAGATAAAAAGTGGTTCATTACACGGCGTAGCAAACCTTCGTCTATTCTATTAAACATTTCTCGCAGAACACTCATTGAGTTTCTGGCGGTATGATCTGTTGCCCCATCTTGTTGGAATAGTAAGGCATTGTTTAGTAATCCTCGTCTATTTAATTCTGTTATGAGGAATGTCTCTAGCATGTTTACGTAGCGCTCGGATATTACTGTTACGGCGCGGTTATTTTCATCCTCAAAAAAATATGGACCAATAATACCAAAAGGTCCTACTCCACACCACACAACAACTTTTGGATTATGGAGGTTCTGTGTAAAGATTTTACGAGGATTTTCATTTGACCAGTATCTAAAATTCTGTTTATTAACCATGCCGTTCAAATAAAGATTTTCGTCGCTCATTAGGAGACTGTGAATTGCTCCTTGATGTAAATCCAAAAATTCTTGACGAAATGCTAACCTTGCTTCTTTATCTTGATTGCTAAGGTGCTGTGCCATTTGGTATTTATAGGGATGAAATTTTAAATCCCTTTGAAGAATTCGATCTAAGCTTCCCTTTGATATTCCTAGGATCAGGGTTTGTCGATTAGCAGCCTTTTAGGACTTCTCGTAAACGCAATTCTAACTCTTTCAATATTTTCTGTTGTACGAACTGTTCTTCGACGTCCAGGCTTCTTCAAATTTTGTACAGAACCATTTTCACGCCAATGACAAACCCATAACTTAACAGTTTTACGATTTGGCGCGTGACCCCTATTGTTGTTATTAAACTGACGCCGGAATGCACGCCTAACTTCTATCGAATTGCTTCTTATGTAAGTTTCTACACAAAATACACGTTGTTGGACTGAGTAATCCATGAAAGTTCAAACGGATGAAATAATGTCTCAAAGCAAAAAATTTAAATAATTGATGAAAGCTAACAAACTTCTCGTAGTAAAATGACGTTACACGAAATTATTAATTTATAACTTATTTGTGACAGGCGCCTACCTGTTTAATAATTAACTTAAATCCCAAAGACTACAGAAGATAATCCCACAGAGAACAACTTATTTAGTTATCCAGTAGGGAATTTATTAATAAAATAAAATGGGTAGTCTATTATGGGGAACCCAGTATATGCAGTTGGGACAGCCAGACTGAATCGCTTTTTTCAACTAAAATTACCTACAGATAAGGAAATGAAGAAATCAGGGCGAGGGTCTTCAGCGATCTCTCTCAGAAAAGATGGAATAGTTGTAACTAAATAGTACGATAACAAGGCGGTAACGGCAGCCTCCAACTTCGTAGGTATCGCTACAACTGATAATTGTAGACGGTGGGATAAGAAAAAAATGTGACGTGGACGTCACCAAATCAGAAGCAATTAAATACTAAAACAGTAACATGGGCGGATTTCCTGTTGAGTATCTATCGTTCTTATGTCAGATCCAGGAAATGGACAGTTAGAATGATCACGTATGCGATTGACCTTGCATTAGTAAATTCCTGGATTAAATATAAAAATAGGGCTACAACACTTGGGGATATTGAATTTTCTCGCTTTTCGACAAGAAGTTGATGAACATCTTATTCTATACAAAGCTCCTCCTAAACGAGGCCGACCATTAAGCGATAATTCGCGAACTGTTTCGCCCGAAAAGAAGTTCCACGAGATAAAACCATATACAGTAACTAGGTATGACGGTTACAATAATTTTCCAGAATATGATAATAAACCCGATAATTCCCGCTGCAAGATGGAGAACTGTAAGCTGAAGACTCACATTTTCTGCTCTAAATGTGCATTTGTGCGTTATGAAGAACAGAAATTGTTTTCTGGAATGTTACACCAAAAATAAGACAGTGAATATTCTAATTATTTTCTTTTTTTAAATTTTATTTTATTTTAGTTTTATGAAACAACGTTCCATTATTACTTAATAAATTGTTCTTTGGTGTATAAAAGTATTTTACTCCACCTAGTCACCTTGTCTCTTCCAAGGGACATGCTGCAAAAAATAAAAGGGAGGGGGTACCAATTTAATTCAACTTTTGAAATGTTACTAAGGTGCCAATTAACCATTGCACACGTATTATAAATTTTGATTGCTAAATCAAAAACTGCCTAAAGGATTCACACATACCAAAGCAACTTGACTAATTTTTTATTATTATTATTTTATTATAATTATTTTTATATTTATATTTCATATAAATGTATATACGTTGATAAAAATTACATTTTCATAACCTAGTTCACACACCTCAAACAATTCTTACACATATTACCACTTACTGAGGACAATAACTATAATTATTATCGAAACGTACAGATTTATATAAAATATAAATATAAAAATAAATCATTTAAGAACCCAATGGCTAAGCATATAAATTAGCTTTAATTTATCATTAAGGCTGGGATTTATATGCATAAAAATTTTTCAAATATGCGCATATATATGCACGTATTTTTATAAAAATATGTAAGTTAAAATACAAAATATGCGGTAAAAACGCAAAATAAAAGTTTAAAATATGCAATGAAAAGCTGACATTTTGTACATTTTTTAAAATTTAGAACGCATTTAATTACTCTTTTTTACATTATAGTAAATGTCAATTATAATGTGTTTTTCTAAGTTGTCTAAAATAAAAGATTGTCTTTTGTCACTTAATATGTTTTTGTATGTTGAGAAACTTCTCTCAACGTCGACTGATGTGATTGGTGCGAGTTTGAATTTGCAGATTTCTTGTGGTTCCATTGTTATTGAATCTCCATGTTTACCTTCCAGTACATTTCTAATTTTTTAAGGATCTCGAATCCTGCATTTTTTCTAATCACATCTGTAAATTTTTGGCGGATACGTTCCCCTACATCCCCTTTTACCTGTTGGATCGAATCTTCAGTTTGATTCAGTAACTCAATGGAATCTACAAGTTTCATACCTTGCGTCTCTAGAGTTTTTATTGTCTTTGCAATAAAGGCGTAATTTGATTTTATAAATGCTAGATTCTGGGGTAATCCTTGATTATCTAAAGCAAATTTTGCCTCGCGAATAGCGACAGAATCACTTGTAAATTCAAAAATTAAATTTTCTATGGGGATAAAATTATCCGCATAAAATACCGCAGCGTCTAACCTAGTTCCCCACCTAGTTATAATCGGCTGAGGTGGTAAAGGTATGCCAGGAAGATTCTCTTTGTATCGTTGTACTCTAAGTGGTGCTTTTAAAAATATTTTCTTGATTGTATTAGAGTATTTACTGTAGGAAACTGCAAACGTATTTCTTCAGCAACTCTATTCATTGCGTGGGCTAAACAAGTCACGTGAATTAAATTTAGGAAAAAAAACTTTCAGATTTTGAGCGGGTTTTAGCATATAAGGCGCAGCATCAGAGAGCATTAATAAAACATTATCTATGGGAATAGCATTTGGAAGGAAAAAACTAGTTAATATTTCATTTACAAATCTAGAAATTGTAACGTTGTTAGTTTTTTCTAGTCGTCCACAACAAAATATATGGAATTATTGCCAATAGTGTTTTTAATGTCTTTCATTACTTCTTCGTACGCCATATTTACATATTTTTTTCTTTAAGTGCTCCTGTCAGGTAACTTTCTACCACAGTACTTTTCCAGAAACGAATTCAAAGTAGGATTTTCTAATTTAGAAAGAGGTATATTTGCACTTATAAACGCATTGCATAAATCAAAATTAAACTGATTTTTATCTTTATCAGCGGAGGTTGATGCAAACGATTCTCGTAAAGTGATTTGAGATTTAGACGATGATTTAAATTTTTCGCAGTTACGTTTATGTAAATTTGTAGTTACATGTTGAGTTATTTGAAATTTTTTTCCACAGGTAACCTAAAAGCAATAAAATATAAAAATCTCGAAAGGTACTTATTGCTTTTTATAACAATTTTGATACATATTTTCTGCATTTTTAAATGCACAACTAAACTTTTACGTTGAGATAAAAGATCTTAAAGAAAACATTAAGAATTCAATAACGTGTTGTTGCTTTTGAGTCTATAAATTTTTCTAACGTTACCATGTACTCACAGTTTTACTGAAAACTCGGCAAAACACGTTATCTTTGTTATCCGCACTCAGTTCGGGATACTCCTTTATCCAAGAAGTAACATTCGGATTTTCTTTAGGCATTGTTCAACTACTTTTTCACTCACTGTCTTAATTCAATCATGTACAACCTGTAACTGACTACATATCCCTCTACCCAAGATTACTAAAATCACTTAAGATAATAAAAAACATTCACTTGCAAAGACGCTGAGTCAGATTCGCGGTAATCTACTATCAAGCCCAACTATTCTGTAACAAGATACATTTCATTTGTGGCAATCATGACACCACGGTCGTCTGTGTAAACGAATACGTATAATTTCATGAACTGAAATAAATAATATGTATAAATATGCTAACTTCATTAAAATATGAACCAAAAGCGAAAAATATGCAAAATATGCATACAAAAATTTGGCTCAAATCACTCTAATGAATGTGATTCGCAAACACAACCAAACAACGACCTTCTCATATCAATAGATAAAAATATGCATTTGCATATAATCCCAGCCTTATTTATCATTGTGTGTATCTTTATACAGAAACCGCTACTTCAAAGTTGCCTAGTAAAATTATGGATTATTTACCTTCATGTACGTTGTGATTGGTTAGTTTTCTTAGTTTGGGTTTTAATAAGTATAATACCTTAATATGCATATTGGTTTAATATTGAAACATAAACATATCAGTATTAGATTAACATTGCAGTTAAGGATTTAGAAGTAGCCTTACTTTGGTTCAGGCAAAAATTGAAAAATTGCCTTCAATTCTAAATTCATGTTCATATTTCTTTGTACCGAATAACATTAGCTTGTCCGTTACAATTGACAATTAGAAGTTGGTCATATGGCATATTTTTAAAATAAATATACGCTTGTATTACAATTTCAAAATTCAAAAATTGCCGTGGTGCAACTAATCCCAAATATGTATTTGTGTGTAAACTTGCTACATTTCGTACGATCATAAGAAATCTTTTCCTACAAACTTAATAATTTTTCTTTCAAAAATTGTCTACTTCTCTGTTTATTTTCAAAATAATTTTAGAAATTCTGTTTGTTAAATCAAGAATTGTAACATTTCTTGTTTGTTGTCGAGAAATCAATTTGTTTATATAATTTCTTCATTGTTATTGTTAAACAAATTAACCGTAATTTCGTACTGTGGGTATCTTTGTCCAGCAAACGTGAATTTAAAATGTCCCACCAAAACTATGCATTTGTTTATTTTTACCTACATTGTATTCTTTAGCTTTATTATTTTGTGTTTCAAGAAGTAAAAGATTGCTTTAATACGCATTTTAGTTAAAATGGTTTAAAAAATTACCAACAGTTACAATATGTTTAAAACGTTTTACTTTGATGCAGGAAAAATCCAAAAAGTGCTTACAATTCACAAACGCATGTTGACATTTCTCTGTATTAAACGACGTTAGAGTGAATATTGCAATATTGGCAATTAGATGTTTGTCATATTTCATAAAACTTATCTGTGTTTTTACGATGGATCTTCAAAAAGTGTCAAGAGTAAAGTTCCTTTGTTTGTAAAAATTACTTAAAAAAATTGGTCAGAATTAAAATTGTAACAGGTTATCAATTTTAAATTTGATCGACCACGTTCTTAATTTGATAACCACTTGGGGTGTAAATGACAAAAAATTGTTGAATTGCTTGGTCTTAAACTAAGAAATTAAAAAAAATTAGTTCAATTCATTAATGTACAAGGTGTTTTTAAGATGGATTTTCAAAAAATTGATAAGAGTAAAGCTCCTTGATTTTTAAAAATATCAAACCAAATTACTTAGAAAAGAATTAAAGCTATAATAGATTATCAATTTTGGATGTGATCGACTAAGTTTTTGAATTTCACAACCACCAGGTACAAGTGCGCCCACGGATTGAGGGCATTTGGGGTGTAAATGACAAAAACTTGTCAAGTTGAAATTTGAGCTTCCGGGAATTAGCCACATTTGGTCTTAGACTACGAAGTTTAAAAAATTAGTTCAATGAAGGTATTTTTACGATGGATTTTCAAAAATTGCCAAGAGTAAAGTTCCGTATCATTATCAATTTTGAATTTGACCGATCAAAGTGAGTGTATGAGCACGTGCGTGTACGTGGCTCCTTGTTGATGCAGCGACTATATTTGTAGTATGATTCACATTTGTGGCATACGTACACGCGTATGATCCAAAATTTTTGCTAGTGTTTGGCCGATGTTATTCTTTAAATGGAAAGTGGTAATACGGTATATACGTTTATTGTTTAATTCATTTTTCTCAACATTACAATTAACCTAAATAGCACTGATTTTTCAAATGCTTTCTCAAATGAATCATTTCCAACAGAGACAATTAACGTACCGTTAAATAGGAGAGTTACAATGCAGGGTCCGCCTTTGGGAGCTGATCCTATGAGTATCTGCTAAACCAAACTTACTATAATTTTCAAAATTTGGTGACAGAGTAATGCTGTTAGGGCTAACTCATCTAAAACATTTACACGTTCGTACCACTTCCGGTTATACCGAACACCCCGTATATTAATACATTTTTGGATTCTATGTCGAATTTTAAGGTAAGTTTGTTAAATAAACTAGATACGAAATTTCAGTCGTTTTAAAAAAAACCATTTTTCTAAAAAAATTGACAGATGCGGTCTTAGTAATAACTCGTTAATTGTTCTGTTCCTGTCAAACAATTTGAATAAAACTTTGAGGTGTTGTAGGCGAAGGTTCATGGCAACAGTCTGCAAAAAATGACATTTGTATTTTTCATAAAAATAAAATTATGAATCTCTAAACTTGACTATCAAAAAATGCAAGTTACTCAAAGAATCAAATGGAAACCCCTATTTTTTATTACTCAGATCGATTTAACGTCAAAAATTAAGGTAAATTTGTTTAAAAGTTTATTTGCCTAAACGTAACACTTTCATACTTATCAAAAAAGTCCCAATTTTAAAATTTGTGATAAAAATGAGCTACATACATCTAGTATTCCTTGTTCGTGGTCACCATGGAAACCAAATAATTGAGAATTGAAATAAAGAAAAATATTTGAATAAGTTACTACAAAAAATTACAAAAATTGATAATTTTGTGATTCAAAAGTCATTTTTGCCAAATAGAAATTTTCTAAGTCATTTTTTTCAAATTCGATATACATAAGTGTAAAAATTTAATACTTTATGAGTAAATCGAAAAAAACTACTTTTTACTGCGGAGGTAATACATACTTATCAGCGCATCATTACACGATAAAGATGCTTATGTATTTTGTTTTTCCTTTGTAGTCAATAATTTAATAAAATTGTTGACAGTTTGTGTTTTTCTTGATGAAATGGCTCGACTTGAATATTCTAATACAGATTATTTGAATTTAATTTTAATTCACGGAAAATGTCATAGAGTTGTAAAACGAACAGTAAGAACATTTATCGAACGCTATGCTGAGCGCCCCCGACCATCAGGAGATACAATAAATCAAAATTTGGAACAGTTTGGCACATTTAAACACTCTGCGCCTCGCAAAAAACTGCTATTGATAACGAACATAGTGAAGTTATAACTTTAGGATATTTCGTGCCTATCCTTGTAATTCCATAAACGACGCGAAAACAGATATTGGCTTAACACCAACAACTATCAGAAGAATTCTTATGAAACATAAGTTTAGACCATACCATTTACAATTAGTTCAACATTTGAAAGAAGCGTATTTCTTGAAACGTATCGAATTTTGTGAAACAATTTTGCTCAAAATACAAGAAATTCCTAATTTTTTGACTAATATCATATGGACGGACGAATCTAAATTTACGAAAAATGGCATATTTAATCGCCGAAACTCGCATTACTGGAATAACGAAATAGCAATCCAATCCGCGAATGCCATTTTCAGGAAATTTGAAATTTTAACGTATCTTGTGCTATTCGGAATAACGAAATCTTTGACGTGTATTTTTACCATGAAAATTTGAGAGGTTAAAATAGTTGATTGTTGCGATTTATGGTTACACATTTAATTTGTAGGAGAAAATTAACTTGAGATATTAAACAGTCGAATTCAACCCCGATTAAATGTAGAAAGGGAAAATTTATGGTACCAACAAGACGGTGCGCCCCCTCACAACACCAACGCTGTTTCCATGAAACTTTATGAAATTTTTGAAGATCGTTGGTTTGCCAATAATGGTCTCTTTCCATGCCCACCTAGGTCACTTGATCTTACGCCAATGAATTTTTATCTTTGGGGTCGAATTAACAATATTGTTTATGCTACACCACTAACGACTAAAGAAGATTGCACTGCAAGAGTGCAAAATGTATTCAATTCTCATTCTCCACAAAAAATTCAAAGGGCTACAAATGAAGCCGTTATAAGACAACAATGTCTTGCCTCTAACGGGCTACATTTTGGCCATTTATTGTAAATTAATTTACATTTGATCACGAGCAAGAAATACTAAATAAGCGACTTTATCGTGTAAGAATGCACTGATAAGTATGTAGTTACTACCTCCGCAGTAAAAAGTAGTTTTTTTCGATTTACTCATAAAGTATTAAATTTCTACACTTATGTTTTATATCGAATTTGAAAAAAATGACTTAGAAAATTTCTATTTGGCAAAAATGACTTTTGAATCACAAAATTGTCAATTTTTATAATTTTTTGCAGTAGCTTTTTCAAATATTTTTCTTTATTTCAATACTCAATTATTTGGTTTCCATGGTGATCACGAACAAGGAATACTAGATTTAAATATGTAGGTCATTTTTATCACAAATTTTAAAATTGGGACTTTTTTGATAACAAGTATGAAACTGTTACGTTTAGGCAAATAAAGTTTTAAACAAACTTACATTAATTTTTGACGTTAAATCGATCTGAGTAATAAAAAATAGGGGTTTCCATTTGATTCTTTGAGTAACTTTCATTTTTTGATAGTCAAGTTTAGACATTCATAATTTTATTTTTATGAAAAATACAAATGTCATTTTTTGCAGACGGTTGCAATAAACATTTGCCTACAAGACGTCAAAGTTTTATTCAAATTGTTTGACAGGAACAAAACAATTAACGAGTTATTGCTAAGACCGCATCTGTCAATTTTTTTAGAAAAATGTTTTTTTTTAAACGACTGAAATTTCGTATCTAGTTTATTTAACAAACTTACCTTAAAATTCGACATAGAATCCAAAAATGTATTAATATACGGGGTGTTCCATTTAAAATAAGCGACTAAGCACCGACTTCCGGTATAACTGGAAGTGGTACGAACGTGAAAATGTTTTAGATGAGTTAGCCCTAACATCATTACCCTGTCACCAAATTTTCAAAATTATAGTAAGTTTGATTTAGCAGATACTCATAGGATCAGCTCCCAAAGGCGGACCCAGTATAGTTAAATAGATGAGTGGTATATGGGTCTGTGGATTGCGGGTACGTGTGTTTAATTATATTATATAATTAATCCATTGCAATACAAGCTTTAGTGGCGTACTACTGTAGTCCCTAGTATGACGCCAACCTTAAGCTTTAAAAGACTAACAGTTGTTTTTACAGTATGTTACGCTATTCAGCGAAGAAATATAACACATTAACGCGTGGTGCAATTTTGGCGACAGTATTCAAAAACAAAAGACTTTTATGAAGATATTTGTCACAAATCGCTTCGGGGTGAAATGAATGTTCGCATAGGGCACAAGATGTAAATAGTATCATTTAGTGAACCGCACAGCAAGTCAGACTTGTTTAGTATCGTTTCCACAACGAAATCCCATTCTCTTAAATGAGAAAAATGTATAGGCACAAAGGGTGTCAAATTCGATTCTAAACTTCAGGCACAAATAACTTGCATCCATACGTAATGGACATCTCGAAAACACTACAATCCAGAGCATAGGGTGGAATTTTCTAATTTAGTTTCTACCACAAGCCCCATTACTCTAAACGCACGCACATATGCACTCACGTACGAAACACACACACACAGCACACACACACACACACACACACACACGGACACCACACACACACAATCACGCACATAGAATTCACAGTCACACACAACGCACACATACGCACACAACGCACACACAGCACCACGACAACACGACACACACGCACAACACACACACACGCAAACACACACACCACACACGCACAATCGCACACACGCACACACGACACACGCACACACAGCACACACGCACACACGCACACAGCACACACAGCACACAGCACACACGCACACAGCACACACGCACACACGCACACACGCACACACGCACACGACACACCAACGCACACGCACACGAACGACACACGCACACGACACACGCACACACGCACACAACGCACACACGCACACAGCACACGCACACGCACACCACACGCACACACGCACACAGCACACCACACACACACACACACACGCACACACGCACACACCACACGCACACACGCACACACGCACACACGCACACACGCACACACCACACACGCACACACGCACACACACACACGCACACACACGCACACACGACACACGCACACACGCACACACAGCACACAGCACCACACGCACACACACACACGCAACACGCACACACGCACACACGCACACACGCACACACACGCACACACGCACACACACAGACGCACACACGAACACGAAAACACACACTAACGCACACACACGCATACATGCACACACGCTCACACGCTCACACGCACACACGCACACATGCAAACACGCAAACACGCACACACGCACACACGCACACACGCACACATGCACACACGCACACAAGCACAAACGCACACGTGCACACACGCACACACGCACACACGCACACACGCACACACGCACACACGCTCAAACGCACACACGCATACACGCAGACACGCAGGCACTCAGACACGCAGACACGCAGACACGCATAAACGTAGGCACGCCCACACAGACACAGCACAGACACAGACACGCGCACGAACGAACACACGCACATACGTACACACGCGCACACGCACAAACTCACACACGCACACATGCACACACGCACACACGGACACACGCACACAAGCACACACGCACACGCGCACATACGCACACACGCACACACGCACACACGCACACACGCACACACGCTCTAACGCACACACGTAGACACGCAGACACGCAGGCACTCAGAAACGCAGACACGCAGACACGCAGACACGCAGACACGCATAAACGTAGGCACGCACACACAGACACAGGGACACGCATACTTACGCGCACACGCACACAGACGCGCGCACACGAACACGCACGCCCACGCGCACGCGCACGCGCACGCGCACACGCACTCGCACATGCACACGCACACGCACACGCACACGCACACGGACACGTACGCTCACACGCACATGCACACGCACACGCACACGCACACGCACACGCACACGCACACGCACACGCACACGCACACGCACGCGCACACGCACACGCACGCGCATACGCACACGCACACGCACACGCACGCGCACACGCACACACACACACGCACACGCACACGCACACGCACACGGACACGTACGCCCACACGCACATGCACACGCACGCGCAAACCACACGCACACGCACGCGCACACGCACACGCACACGCACACGCACACTTACACGGACACGTACGCTCACACGCACATGCACACGCACACGCACACGTACACGCACACGCACACTCACACTCACACGCACACGCATGCACACGCGCACGCACACGCACACGCCCACACGCACACGCACATGCACACGCACACGCACACGCAAACGCACACGCACGCGCACACGCACACGCACGCGGACACGCACACGCACACGCTCACGCACACGCACACGCACACGCATACGCTCACGCCCACACACCCACAGACAGACCACACAGATGCAAACACACCCACACACCTACACACCCACACACCCACACGTACGCACGCGCACACGCCCGGGCACGCACGCATACACACACACACACACACACACACACACACACACACACACACACACACACACACACACATTATGGTCGATCTTCGCGAAACCTTGTCAAACGTTGTAAAATGAGGTAATTAGTCAATTTTGCGATAGTCAAAAAACCTTTTATAACCTTTTATACCTATAAATGTGTATGTAGGTTGGAAAACAATTAAATTTGTATGATTTCTTTTAATTTTAACCTGATAGATTTGAAGGTCGTGTGTTGTTCCACATCTTACGTTGTAAGTTAATACAAAAAATATTAACATACTTATTTTTGGCTGATATAATATTATCTTGAATGATAAAGAGTTTTGTTTGAGTTTCATGTTTGCTCTTAAATTTGCTTTTCACTTTATATCAAAAGAGACTGTGGAAAAACAATACCTTTGCTCGTTAAATCATTAGTGTTAGTTGGGCTCAAGAAAGTAGGCCCAGTATAACAATGCTTTATTACGTAATCATAATTTTTACCGCAGTTATTATTCTTTTATGTTTGTACCTTAAATGGTTGTTCACATATTGGGAAAGGAAAAATGTTCCATACATTACACCCTCCCTACTTGTTGCATCATGGATGGAGCGAAGAATCCATTTAGCACTCCAAATGCAAAGAAATTATAACGTGTTCAAGGAAAAGGTTGTAAGCATGTTGGTTTATATCTGCGTTTTAAACCTATATATTTTCCCATCGATCTTGAATTTATAAGACATATTATTTGTAAGGATTTTTCCTATTTTACCGATCGTGATGGTCTGTTAAATGAACAATCTAGTCTACTTCGTCGAAACTTATTTCATCAACGTGGTGAAAAATGGGCCAAGTTGCGCAAGAAGCTTACGCCAGCTTTTACACCAAATAAAATGAAAATGATGGTTTCGTCATTAGTTGAATGCAGTAAGCATATGGAAGAAGCTGTTGAGCAAATGTTTAAACGTGATGAACCAATCAATGTTTACGAAATATTTCGTTATTTTACAATGGATGTGATTGGTTCCTGTGGTTTTGGCGTTGAGTGTAATAGTTTCGTGGATACTAAACACGAATTTCTCACAAACGCGAAAGATTCTTTAGCCACACGCCCTTACCAGTGGGTCACGGTTCTGCTGCTAAAGATTATAAATGCCAAGCTTGCTAAATTTCTGAACATTTCACTAGTGTCAAACCAGGTTACTCATTTCTTTCTAAATTTAGTAGAAGCTACTGTTCGCTATCGTGAGAAAAATAACATATTTCGCAACGATTTTATGCAAATTCTTATCGATCTGAAAAAAGACCAAGAAGAATTTTCTATTGAAGAAATGGCTGCAAATACCTATTTGTTTTTTATTGCTGGTTACGAGACTAGTTCAATAACAATGTCATTCTGTCTCTACGAATTGACAAGAAGACCAGATATTCAAGAAAGAATTCGACAAGAAGTTAATGACTGCCTGCAAAAACATCAAAAAATCACATTTGAAGCACTTGAAGAAATGACTTATTTGGAACAAGTTATTTCTGGTAAATTGGTAATTATGTTCACATAATTTTATAATGAACATTATTTTTAGAAACGTTACGGAAGTATCCTGCCATTCCAGCAACTGTCAGAATCTGTGTTAAAGATTATACAATTCCAGGTACAAACATTGTGATTGAAAAGGGCACACCAGTGCTAATACCAATATTTCCATTACATTACGATACTCAGTATTACTTAAACCCTTATGAATTTGATCCCGATAGATTTTCTAATAAAAATTGCACAAATAGGTTGCCGTATACCTATTTACCGTTTGGTGAAGGTCCTCGTAAATGCATAGGTATATGTTTTCTAGTGATGGACCTGTTTAAATCAAAAATTGTTTTAGCTTCAAGATTTGGCATCATGCAAATCAAAATTGGTTTGATTACATTATTAAGAAAATATACTATTTCTATTAATAAAAAAACTGAAATTCCTATTCAGTTTGATCCGAATTATGTTACACTGGTGCCAAAAGGTGGAGTTTGGGTAAACGTTCATGAAATTTAATTTGTTACTGTTAGTAGTTCACTAGAACATAATTTTACATATTTTTCTTATTAATAAAATTAACTAACACTGAGCCTCCCTGCTACGTTATATCCCCTAAAATATTTCTTTCTCATAGAAACATTCACTTGCAAAACGTCCAGATCTTTAGTAAACTCTCTCATGTTCCGTACAAACGCCACCGTCAATATTCTTAATTAGTGTTTAATAGTCGATTTTGTTCCTGAAACTACGGAATAAACTCTATCCACGCTGTCAGTTAGTTAAAAAACAACCTACTACATCCGCTACTACTGATGAAGTAGCAATTAACTTGAATGATTTGACAACGGCGTGTTTCCATAAGTTTCCAACTGAGCATGATGCTTAAACATTTTTGATCTTATCGGATATTTTAAGAACTTACCTCAGCTATTAGCCATCATCAAAAAGTTCAGCACCTACTCCAGTTACTAGCAACAAAACACAGTCAATCTCCATCGTGTATTTTGGGAAAGTAATCCTGGTACATAAGGCTCGCGAAACCAATACTATAAAAACTAAACACAACTACCCTGTCCATATGACTTTTTACTTGTTTTGTTCTAGTTGTGCTCTAGAAGATGTCTTAATGCCCGGTGAAGAAAATTTTCTTACCATGAAATTTCTTAGAGAAGATGTACCACCAGAGGAGAAAATCCTTGAGACCTCAAACCAACAAACAAGCACGTAAAGATTTAAAGTGTTAAAAATAGCCTGCTACACTTTACCAATTCACCAGGAAACTTGACAGCCTTTGGTACTATAAAAGATCTTCTTCTTCTCGACACATCAGCTGCAAAATCGTATCTTCGAGCAAAGGACAAAACACTTCTAAATTAAACTTCTTAAGCTCAATTCCTTTTCTCTGGATTACTTCAAATCTAAAATTCTTTATTGTCATTTCTGTATAGAATGCCCTTATACTTTACATCCATTATAGGTCATTGTCAAAACCATAGCATTAATCTTGATCGATGGATAAAATTACAAACTTTCAAAGTGAAATTTTTGGAAGTTAGTATTGAAATTGTTAGCTAGTCGCCACAAAGTAATTGCCAAGGTCAATTTTACAAAATTTAAAGCAAAACCTTGGTGCTGGAAACTCTTTGTCATTTCTGGATGGAGTGCCCTTATACTTTACATCCAATACAGGTCATTGTTAAAAGCAATAGCATTAATCTTGATCGATGAATAAAATTACAAACTTTCAAGGTCAAATTTTCAGAATTTAGTATTGAAATTGTTAGCTAGACGCCACAAAGTAATTGAAAAGGTCAATTTTTCAAAATTTAAAGCAAAACCCTGGCCCTGGAAATTCTTTATTGTCATTTCTGTTTAGAATGCCCTTATACTTTATACCCATTACAGGTCATTGTTAAAAGCAATAGCATTATTCTTGATCGATGGATAAAATTACAAACTTCGAAGGCCAAATTTTCAGAATTTAGTATTGAAACTGTTAGCTAGACGTCACAAAGTAATTGCCCAAGGTCAATTTTTCAAAGTTTAGGGCAAAACCCAGGCCCTGTAAATTCTTCATTGTCATTTCTGTTTAGAATGCCCTTATATTTTACATTGTCACGTGCACAAAACGATTGCGGTAGAAAAGAAGAAAGTGTGCGGTAACACGAACTAAGAAATTAACCGTAAGTCAGTCAGTTGGGCACTTGGATGCGTGAGCGGTTTGGCGTAGGAAAGTACACAGAGGGATTAAAAGGGCACCACTTGATCTAAACTTATGTATCGCCCCTGGATCAAGAAAAGGGCTACGACATAAGGAGACGTTACAATTAAAATAAACGCTGGACTGAATCCAACCAGGTAAAAGGTCTGGCTAGGAATTTTGGTCCTGGTCCACAGGAATAAAGAAACAACGGACGATCGTTTAACACCAACTTGTTTAATATAAAATTTTAATATTCGTATTTTAACAAAAAATATTATTTACAAGGTAGTTAACCAGCTAATGTTTATATAAAAAGTGATTATCTAAGAAACAATCATCTGAGTAATGCACACAATCGTTATCCTAAGTTGCAATCGCTATCTGATATGTGACCCAAAATTTGAGAGAAATTAATCGAACTAAAATGAAATCTGACCCAAATTGTGTAGTAGTAACCCACTTACCTTTCTGGAAAGTGATAAACCTATAATTTAAACAAAATATTTAATAAGTTTTATGATACGTAAAATCCAAATATACATGTGCACTGAGCGACATCCGATGCTGACCCTAAACATAAAACAACAAAACATATGCATAAAGGCAACCAAATAATTTAAACCGCAGTATTAGGAAGAGCTCTCCTTATAACTGGTATTTCAGTTTTAAATCAACCCGAACCGTACTTTAAAACCCAAAATATAAACTAAAACTTCCACTAGATGTCTACCATTGCTTTTTTTTTTGTAAGCGCAAAGTAATTAAATTTACTTGCAATTAATTAGCAGTATAGACAAAGCAAACATAATACATACAGGTTCAGAAAGGCTGAGTTTGTCACCAGCTTTATTAGTGTAAAGTAAAGTGTAGAACAAGTGTAAATTGAAAAAAGCACAAACTTAGACCAATATACTAGGTTCAAAGTACATATCAAAACAGCTTATGGTTGAACTGTAGGTACACAGACATAAAATTATTAAAACAATCTGATAATTTCTGTAACTGTAAGACTAAATACATACAAAAATAATCCGAAATTGAAGTTAAAGGTTAACAGTTAACAAACCATTTACAGGTGTAAGTAAGCCAACTCGAATTTCCACTTAAACTTAACTAACGTTTGTAGTTAGAAGTACATAACCTCGTTCCATATAATCCTAATAAGAGGTTCACCAAAACAGTTATAGGCATTAAATTTTCCAAAAAGTATAAACGTAGCAGTACAATGGTAATTCGTGATAATAGCGAGTTATTCTCGGAGTAACCCCAGCAATTGTATATGTAACGAGAGCCTCGTCATGCAGAATTAGTCATTAAAATGCACGCACCGGGTGATATACGCGGTGTATTACTTAGTCGAATGTATTACCAGATATAATTTATGTGTTTTAGTCAAACGAATGGTATCATGTGAAGGAATACCCATAAAATGTCCTATATTCGGTTTCGGAGAGTAGTTGTATGTTATTTCATAACTCGGAGAAACGTTGGTCAACTGTACTGGTAGTATCGGCAATAATATTTTGAGAACGGAAGAAACGATAAAATCCGAAAAAAGACGAAAAGAACCCATATAAGCCAATTGTGTTAGAAAATGAGTCGATACGAAATTTTCTTTTAAAATGTTTGTTATTTTACAATATTACAATATGTACTTATTGATTTCAAATTATTAATGTAACGAAAGAAAGTGGTATAACATACCTCTTGATTCGAAGCGAAATGTGTGTAAGAAACTAATTAGATCCGTAAAATACGATCACTAACCAAATTTAATACAAATAGGTATATAGAAAGCCAAATCCAGTACCAAAACTGTTAATTTTTAAGTAACATTACAATAAAATTATAGAAATCTTCTCCACACATCATGTTAGTTTTCTAACGACGCATCAATTTTCTTAAAATGGCGTTCCCCTTATCGAAAAGAACCAGAAAAGAAGACTTGTGATTTTCTTTAACAAATTAGAAATTTTTAAAACTACCACGTTACAATTTATTCGAAAAAGTATAATGTACACTGTTGCTAAACTTACTAATATTGAAATATGAAAATGTAAACTTTCACCATTAACACTCATAATAAAATACTTATCTTTTTTGGGATTTTTTAATGGTGTACTTTAAATTATACAATCTAAACGTTTCGATAACACTTACAGTTATCTTCGTCAGTAGTAATGTTTGTTAAAAATTGTTAAAGATGTAGTAAACAATTTTGTCAAATGTGAAAAATTCAAACATAAACATAAGCCTGCTATTAATATAACAGTTTGAGAAACGTATAAGCCAACTATAAAATTGTAGTAAAGAATAACTAGGTCATTAAAATTAAATATTGTTAAACTGCCTCAAATATGACAAACCAGAACACTCTCTACGACGAAAGCTAACGATGAAATTTGCCAGCCAAAAATGGTATACATCCTAGTATTCAGTTTACCATGGAAAAAAAAACTAATGGAAGTTTACCATTTCTTGACATATTAATATCTAAAAATAATAATTCACTATCTTTTAAGGTTTACAGAAAGCCGACACACACTGATAGATACCTTCATAAATTATCCAACCACCATCCACGTCAAAAATTAGTGTAATTAAATCTTTAGTAGATCGAGCAAAACGAATTTGTGACCCTGAATTTTTGAATGATGAATATAAATATTTAAGAAAATCCTTACAAAATAATGGATATTCACTTACAGATATTAATAATGTTATTACACCTTCTAGGCGTAACCTTAAAGAAAACCAGTTCTTAATGTTGGTACTGCTTTTCTTCCTTTTATAGCTAATGTTACAAATAGAATTGAGAAAATCCTAATCAAATATGGCATTAGGACTATTTTTAAACCTACAAGAAAAATTAAAGAACATTTAAGATCACCTAAAGATGTCTCAAACCCTTTATCATCTTCCCGAGTGTATAAGTTATCTTGTTCATGTGGAAAAGTATACATCGGGACCACAAAACGTAGCTTTGATACAAGACACAAAGAACATATGAGATTTTGTAGATTGGGTCAACCAGAGAGGTCTGCTGTGGCTGACCATGCCCTGAATAATCTAAATCATGACATTCAATTTGACAATATGAAAATATTGTCAAGACAAACCCATTATTATGTTCGTTTGCAACGTGAAGCTATTGAAATATATAAACACCCGAATAATTTTAATAGACAAGAAGAAAATCTCCGTTTAAATAGGTTTTGGCATCTTATAATTAAAAAGAGCATAATGATACGCCTTGATTTTAATTTGTTTTCAACTTTTGGTATGTCTAGGTTTTTGCTGTGTTTTTCCTAGACCTTGAAGCAAATGCTTTACCAATTATATGTTAAATTTCCACAGCACTATAATTTAACATAAGTAGTTGAAATTAAATTGAAATTAAAAATTACAAAGAACGTTCTGCATTGTGCTTTTCATTGTTAATAACACTTCCAATTATTGATAAAGATATCTCTTTGTTAGATTTAACTGGGTTATTTTATTTGATGTAATGTTTGGATTTGTGAATGCTTCTATCATTTTAAAATTGAAGTTTTCACAACTTTACACTTACATCATAACTCGATTAAATTTTGTTAAATGTGTTTTTTGGCTGGCAAATTTCATTGTTAGCTTTCGTCGTAGAGAGTGTTCTGGTTTGTCATATTTGAGGCAGTTTAACAATATTTAATTTTAATGACCTAGTTATTCTTTACTACAATTTTATAGTTGGCTTATACGTTTCTCAAACTGTTATACTAATAGCAGGCTTATGTTTATGTTTGAATTTTTCACATTTGACAAAATTGTTTACTACATCTTTAACAATTTTTAACAAACATTACTACTGACGAAGATAACTGTAAGTGTTATCGAAACGTTTAGATTGTATAATTTAAAGTACACCATTAAAAAATCTCAAAAAAGATAAGTATTTTATTACTAATATTGAAGTTAAAGTACAGAATGTTGCGAAATCAATAAGCATACAAATCTCAACCCGCTCAAAAATTCCCTTACACAAAAGTTACACGTGTCAACATCCACTACAGGTCATTGTTAAAAGCAGGTGGAGATTATGATCTTATGTATATAAAAAATAAGAAAATTTATTTTTCAAAAAGAGGGCATATAAAAATTGGTTTTTAACAAAGCTGTTAAAATAATCCCACCAGTATGACTTAGCATTCTTGGTGTTCATAGGCCAGAACGCCGTGGAAGGCCACCACCAGACCGGTTTCGTCGTTATTGCGACTTATCAGGAACGGGTAAATCTGTCATGGAATATCGGAAAAATCTAAAAGGCTACGTATTCCATTCCCTCCCTCAGCGGGGAGGGCGGGCTCCTCAAGCTTTCCAAGCTCCTTCAGCCACAATCATGGATTCCCAGCATACATACATTACGTATATATGCATGGTGGGATTAAGGACGGGTGTGGTCAGGATAGAATTGCAGTTATATTACATCAATTCATTTTATATGAAATTTTGTAGATTCCACCTTAAAAAGTGACGTCATCAAAGTTATTTTTGCTAAATTCAAAATGGCGCAAAGGTCATGTTTAGAATAAATATCCAGTTCTGATTAGCTAAAACATGATCTTTCACATTCCGCTAATTTGCTTCAATACCTAACAATTTTCTTTGGTTTTACAATAAACTTTATCGATAAGTAGCGCCTCTACATTTAGTCCTTCAAACTAAAATAAGTTACAATTTGACCAGTGGCAGCTCGTTATCTCTTATAATTCTGAATTGAATGTTAATTTAATTTTAATACAAACATTAATTTATACTTCGCTTTAAACTTCATTTAATGGTTTTGAATGCTAAATTACAACTTATATCGAAATTGACTATACGATTTACGTTACATTTAGACAAATCATTTTAATGTTTTTGAAATTTATTCTAAACCCCTACCTTAACACTTACATATTTAAATTTCTGTTACAACAGCAATATCACTGAATTTACTTGATCACTTTAATCAGCATTGCACAAGTTGCATTCCAGTCATGCAAGATACACAAAAGTACAATCCCACAAGCACAAGCCTCACAAGCCACCACTAAAGGTATGTGGCGGAGAACGGATAAACTCTACTCAGCATCGTGAAGCGAACGATAATTACACACACAACAATGCCGCATCATCGCCCATACGACACAGCTGAGAACTGTAGCATGAATAACTCATTTCAAATCTTAAATTTCTGCTTAATTTCTCAAAATAAACAATTTTGAGATCAATCATTTAGCCAAAATATGCAAAGATTGATTACATTTAAACGATGTAGTTTCATACAAAGAAATAATGAACTCTTATAATATTGGTCCTCTTTCAAAACTTTAGACTGTAAGGAATCATAATTTAAACAAATAAAAAGAATTAGAACTAATGGAACGATATTGACCAATTTTTCCAAAAGATTTACAGATATTGACTCCGAGAAGCACCATATACTGGAAAAAAAATAATTCTTATAGATTAAAGTACCTGAGTCTTATTATCTAAACATACAGTAACAGGTAATAGAAACATCTCTAAAGATAATCAATGTTCTACCATTCAAAAATCAAAATTATTCTTACATGAATAAATTTCGCAGTCCCTTATCCGGATTAATGTTGCCAATTAGTTGATTCGTTGTAATAATCCTTCATAGAAATGGACACTTGCCACTGATAAACGGTCATCAACGGGGCACTATTCACTATCTTAAATGTTCGTATTCCGTCGTACCTTTACGCGTGACACAAAGTGGAGCAATTTGATTTACTATTAGCCCTTCCGAAAAACAAGTGTTCGTCACAGAATATATTTACTCACACTTAAACACACATTAAATTCTTAAATGTTTCTAAGCGGTCGATTTGGTGCTGTTAACAATTACACATATACTTAGATGATTAATAACCAATACTGTTTAACTTAGTTCATTAATGCGTAAACACACCTTTATCTCGTTACATAAAGAATTACTTCAGATTCCTTTTCAGATCGCGCTGATATTTATACACAATACTTTTTCAGTTCGGTGTTTGCTTTTATTTTAAAATATACACAAGCACTTCTTAAATTTTGAAAAAAAAAAATAGTTAATTATTTCATTTGTAAATGTTTAAATACTTCATCCCCATAATGTGTTTTCGCAGTAAAAATATGAACTGCGCTACTGATTATTTTCAAATAAAAACCTGCACAGATCGGTATGGTCTCACAAAATACTCACGCGCTACTATCATGTTAAATATGGTTCTTAGCCCGACTGTCTTGTGACGTACCCTGGTACTCTCTCCCTCATGTACCTGCGGTCATCCATTTTGTCCAACGTCATGATATTTATCCCGTTCAAACCAAAAACAACCCATTCCAAAGGAGTTCTCTACTGCGCGTTCTAGCCGAGTGCAAAATCTGAAATGGACGTAACGCTAACGATAATTCACGCTAATTCACATTCGAATTCATTCCACATACTGTGCGGATCTAGATTCAACTTTTGATGAAAGTCTCCCATATACGCGAGCCTTCCTTCCGCATAATTTAGCAAATTCGAATGCCATTTATCCTTGAAAAGCATAAATTTTCCTATTGCGTATTGTTACATTTACACATGCAAAAATATACCTACATATTGTTTTTCTACACTTTAATACATATCATCATATTGTAATGATCCTACGAATCCTTTACAAATTTTCCTATCCTAGAAAATAAATCCTATCAAATCTTATTTCTTAGTTACTTCACCAACTGGATTATCACTATTTAAAAATGTTATCAGTTGCCATTCCGTTTTCCACTCTCTAGATTTCCCCTATAAATATCAGACCACCTACACTTATTCTTCACTTATTCTCACTCATTTTAGCAGACCAGATACAAACATTCACTTATTTACCTACTCGAATTTATTGCCTGATTTAGCATTCCGACTAGTATCATTAGACCATTAATTTCATATACAAACACGTTCATAACCAATAAACATACACCAATATCCCCCATTTACCTTTATTCCACTCCAGTACATGTAACCACCGTTGTCGCAGGCACATTTGTATAAAACGCTCTTGGCTGCTTTTAGCACCAAGTCCGGTGTATAAACACGTCTAAGGCACGTTGTACTTAATTTTCCGGATGCCTTGCCCAGTATTATTAAGTAGTGGGCTCCTTGAAATCACCTATAAGTAAACACCACCATCCTACACAAAAGAGGAATGTATTTTAAGTCGGGTCACAATTTAGGCCAGCATTTTGGCTGTCCTGCACCCAGCATTTTGGCTGTCCTGCACCGAAGTGAGCTTCTGAATTGTCACCCTCGACGTAGCTACTTCACCGGAGTTTCTGCCCCAAACAGGTAGCTACTTCCCTCCGAACCACCTACCCTAAACACCCAATTATCCTTCTGGAAAGTGGCCGGTAGCTTAGGCTCCGAAAACGAGTTCCCTTGTATTAGTTCCTATACAATATCCCATATCTCGTCTTGTCTACCCGAAACACACTCTCTCACATCTCTCTCCTACCGAATGATTCACTCCTTTCCATCAACATCAAAAGCATCATAAAGAATTCATTCTCACTATCTATCGTCTCCCTCACCTCTCTATATCGGTTCAGAATCATAAAACCACTCTCCAACATCCTTAACTATCAAATCCTTGAGTAAAAATACTCATTTTACAAGTTAGCATTCCCGACCTGCATGACCGGTTTCATAACCACATTCTACAAATAACATAGCACTACATATACTCACCCGGTGTATCCACCTGTGTATCTCTGTTTCACATCACCAGAACCGTGAGTCGCAACCGACCGCTACTGTCCTAATTAACATTTTTTTGGATTAAATTTATAAGAAAATTCCACATTTCGTTATTCTGTATTTCACAGTTCTATCCAGAGAGGGTGCAACCGCGACGAGTAAAAGTGACAGTGGCGTCCCGAAACGTAGTTAATTTTATTTTTCATTAGTTCTTACTTTAAGTATTTACCTGGGATATTTTAAGTTTATTTTCATTAGTAAATAGCATTCTTTTCATTTTATGTTATTGGACTTAAT
>JARFJB010002254.1:2522500-2657500 GCA_036346205.1 Vesta saturnalis | reverse complement strand
AAAATCTTAATGGAAATGACTTATAAAGACTTACTGATTTCAATATGTACAAATGAGTTCTGATGTTACTGTACTGAACGTGTTTTGTATTTGCTCCACTTAACCCAGATATGACCATACAATTTTGGCTTTATGTATGTCGCCAATCTGGGTTATTAGGAGATACAATCCGTGATAAAAAAAAAACCTGTATTTTTAAAGGATACAAGAAACTGACTATACTCTATGTAGCACAGTGGGCATTTGTACAACTATTCACTATATTACGACTAATTCTAAAAAAACCTAATTGTTGGTATAATATTGCACAAAACATTTCACATGTAACCCATTATCACATTTTTGACACCTTGTTTTGGTACTCTCATGGCAAAAAGCGCATCTTGTCTATTTTTCTTGAGGAATTACGAAGTGATCCATGCGATCTTATCTTATTTCAGTTCCATTCTTTGCAGATGAATGGCCCTTGACCGATGTTGGTTTTTTATTTTGGGTTAAAAGAAATACAACAATACTTCTTTGAAATTCCAGTTGATCGAGTTCTCCTCCTAGATATCGGTACAACTGTCAAGCATTATGTACGCTCATGTCGACACAGTGTGCAATAAGTGGAGAGTGCCATTTCTCTCCGCGAATCGAAGTTCTATATAAACTAACATTCTGGTCGCATCTGTCCACACCACCCACATTTGCATTGTATACCTTGACAATGGGAGGTTGAGATACCTATTTATAATATATTTTGCTATGATATTTTTGACAACTTGACACACAGTTTGATACTTTACCTGGATACTGTTCTTTTTTTTCTGAGAATATCGCTTTACAGAATGAATAGGATTTACTCCTACTGCGTTAGAGCATAGATTGTTATCATGCCACTTCACACGAATGTGTGACTGATCTTCAACCCTTTTATAATAAAAGAAGGAGCCTTGCTCTTTTTTCATTAGTTTAGAATCCATTAGAGGAGATCTTTGAACTCTATTTTTACGTAACGTCCCTGTAGCATTAACGTTTTTCTGACAAGAATTCAAATAAGGGTAACGTGGAGAATAAGTTATCAAAAAATATGTGGATCTGCTGATCTGGCCATTTCTTTCTCAGTGAGTTGGTATATTCTACAGATTATCTTACTCCGTATTCTTTGTATGTGTCACTCATATTTGTTGACGCACATTGATAGGACTCAAACCAATTCACCTACCCCAAACGTGTTGCTCCAACCCAAAATTTGTAGCCATACCGTATTGGCTCCCATGTATGTATGGACTTCATGCACCCATGGCGCCCAAAGGCTTCATCAACGGATTGTACCTCTTGCAATACACTCTTTTCTAAAAAAATTTCATTGAGGTGTTGGAAGAGAGGATTACCCACTGAGAAGGAGTACACCCAGAAAGCACTTTTTTTTCTAATGCATCAATTTGGAGGTACGATTTTTTTGTTCCACATATCGATTTGCTTCTTGTATAATTTATTCTACGAATACATTGTCAAAAAATATGAAAAATGTGCTAAGGGGCTTTCTAACAGCTTAGTACCTTCTTCGTTACTATAGGAGGTAACAGAATTTATAAATAATCTGCTTTTACCCAGTTGTAGATTTTTTCCCTTTTACAGAATCCTTCGCTTTAGTGCTGTTCTTCATGTTAGTGGAATTTTCTTTTCTTAGTTCAGACAAAGGAATTTTATCCTCGGAAAAAAGTCATCTTCATTTGTATAAAAATTCAAGTTTGCAGTGGTCTGAAGTTTAGCATCAAGTAAATTATTGATGCTAATAACAGCTTCACTTCCTGAATCTTGATCCGTCACGTCTGCAGCACTATTAGTTGGGGGGGAAATTGCGATGAAAGATGTTTTTTTCACAAGTTCTTCTTTGTCTTCAAGCGGAGCGAGAGCTTCGTGGAGAGAAAAGTTTCTAAAACAAATTACAATTTATAGATACCCAAGTACCCTCTGGACTATTTTTAGTACAATCGAAATCAAATCAAGAAATTAAGCCGTTTTAGAGGTTTTTTGTAGTATTTGTATAACTGCCGGAACCGTCATTTTGACCGATCATATATTCATAATCAGTTTCGAGGTTGAATAACAAAAATAATTACAACGTTGAGAGAAAACAATGTATTTTACTACTATTGAGTTGATTTTTAGGAGAACTTGTTAGTCATGTCCGAAATTATGAATAACCTTCGCTATTTTTTTACCTATGCGCCCGAGATATGAAAAATGCAAGTTATAACTTGTATTCTGCAGAGATCTATATATTCAAGTACTTTGAGATTTCAAATTAGTTGCAAGTGAACGTTTTTGTGAGATACTTCGGTACTTATTATGGGGTTAATTACGTAGTAAAAAAATGTGGTCGTCTCGCGGTGTTACACAACAGGCTTTAGATTATCTTGCGGCGTAGGAAAACTTATCTGAATGCGAATCCGAAAAAGCAAATAACCATTCCGATGATGGTGAAAGTGATGAAGCTATTCCTGTTGAAGACAAAAGTAGTGAACAAAGTGAAGAATCTGATGTCAGCATAAATAATGTCACTTCTGATCCGTGTACATCTAATGAAATTAATGATGACATTGAACATCATCCAAAACGAAAAAATACATGCATTTACCTGTGGAGAGTAAACAATCATACAAATATAATGATATATGGGAAGTTGTGGAATCAAGTGGATCTTATGTTGGCCGTGTAGTTCAAAGAAATGTGTTTGCTAAATCTGTGCTAAGTACATTTCGATTGGTTATAGATAACACAACGCTAAAACACATTCATAAATGTAATTAAATTGAAGATAAACGACAACTAGGAGATGATACATACTGGTCATTGTCCCTTCAAGAACTTGACGCTTTTCTTGCAATATTGCTAGCTCGTGGTGCTTATGGCGCAAGAACATTACAGCTTGACAGTTTAGGGTCTGTTACTTGGGGACCGTAATTTTATCGTGAGACCATGTCACTCAATAGATTTCGTGAAATCATGAGATTTCTAAGATTTGATATTCGATCAACTCGAAAAGAACATCTAGTTAGTGATACGTTTGCTTTGGCGTCCGAAATATGGGATAAATTTATTAGTAACTGTAAAGCTTACTATGTTCCAGGAACAAACATTACAGTAGACGAACAAATGTTTCCTACTAAAGCTAGATGCAGATTTATACAATATATGGCGAATAAGCCTGATAAATTTGGTGTAAAATTTTGGTTAGCTGTTGATACGAATTTTAAATATCTCCTGAATCGTTTTCCTTATCTAGGAAAAGATGATATGCGTCCTAACAACCAACCCCTTCCAGGATATGCTGTTTTAAAATTAATGGAACCTTTCCTAAACAATGGAAAATGTTACTACCAACAACTTTTTTACCAGCCAAAAATGAGCAACAATGCTGGCAAAAAAGAACACAACAATAGTAGGAACAATGAACCAAGCAAGAAGGGAATTACCAATTTGTATCAGGAATAAAAGGCCAGAGTTATATTCTACCACAGTAATGAAAATTGATAAAAGCACCTTGTCAATTTATCACGGTAAAGTTAATAGAAATCTCATATTGCTAAGTACGTTACATCCAACTGTGGCTATAGATGATGGCAAAAAAAGAAACCTGAGACAGTGTTGTATTACAATGAAGCAAAGTTTGGGGTAGATGTGTTGGACCAAATGGCTAGAAAATATTCTACGAAAGCTGGTTCACGTAAATGGCCAGTTCATGTGTTTTACAATGTTTTAGATCATTAAAATCCACGCGCTAGGTCGCTTATTTCTCGAGATAACCAACAATAAAGCATAACCAGATAAAATATATGAGGCCTAGTAGTGCTCGTTGTAGGCTGCAACAGTGAAATTACAACTGTTTCGGGTAGGTCAGCACTTTTGTAATCATGAAAAACTGAAAATTTTGCGAATTTCGAAAATCACGTTTTCTTATAGAAAACTTGTAATTTCTCCGGTTCTATAAAACGTAAATCTTTAATTCTTTTTGCCAATTATTCACAAACCATAAGCGAATGACATAAGTAATATATATCTGAAAAACGGCATTCCATAAATTATACTGTGCTTCTACCGTGCATTTCACACAGGCAGATAGCAGTCGAGGGCCGGAACTGACACGCACGTTTTTGTGCGTGTGTTTTCATCCCGAGTAAAACGTCGTTTTATAGTAGTTTGCGTTGCGAAAATGTGTGGCACACTTCTATTCGGAGTGGTAATATTGGCACAGTCCTCTTAGAACTTTATTTAGATGATAATTGATTTATTTGTGATCGCTATTGCATTTGACGTTAGAAATGGCAGATACTCATTGCTTAATTTGCAATGAAGCATTGTCGCATGATGAGCATAATATTGTAAAACATCCTACAAAGAAGGAACTCCTAACCACTCTAGAATTCGCTGAAAGTCGCCAAGTCTCGCAATCAAAAGTATTTTGAAGCACAAGACGAATATTTTACGAGGCGTGACATCATTCAAGTTCCATAAACTCTGTCGCTCGTCATACATAAGCAATAGAAGTACGTATTCCAATCCAAATAATCACAGTGAAGAGGCCAACTGCGACTCATTCGCAAAAAGTGCTAGGCAGCATGCGACACATTTTGATATACGCAAAATGTGTTTCTTTTGCAATAGAACGGATAAGAATAAGAAGGAACATTTGACAAATGTACAGACAGGTATATAATTTTTAATTTGTTGTCTTACGTTATATGAAAATCCGTGTTATGCCTCCATTGGCACTGGATACACAACACACAGCCATATTTTGGAAGCCGCGAAACAACGAGAAGACTAGGAGATGATTTCTCGTCTTGAGAATTACAAGAACTTGTTTGCTTACGATACAAAATATCACAAAGGTTGCTAGAGCACATATATATCTAACCGGAGTATAAAATATGCA
Source organism: Vesta saturnalis (assembly GCA_036346205.1). Classification (NCBI taxonomy): domain Eukaryota; kingdom Metazoa; phylum Arthropoda; class Insecta; order Coleoptera; family Lampyridae; genus Vesta; species Vesta saturnalis. The sequence continues at coordinate 2,652,576 of JARFJB010002254.1, read as the reverse complement.
GGAGCTGGCGACAATAATTCAGAGTCAGGAGCTGGCGACAATAATTCAGAGTCAGGAGCTGGCGACAATAATTCAGAGTCAAAATCTTCGCTCTTGATAATAGGCTCGTAAGTTCAGAAACTAATTTAAAATTATACAAAAACTACTCTCAATTATCTATTGAGGAAATATAATAGAGCGGCCGATACGTTTGAAGAGTATCACACCATCTCCAGTTATTTGAAAACCATGTTACAAAAAAAGTTCGGACAACAGGACCAGTTCATTTCAGAATCCGGAAAAACTGAAATTCAACATCCGTAACCCAAATGCATTGGTGTTTGCTAAATAAGAATCAGACGAAGATTAAATAGTTCTTATAACTCTGGAAATACGGATTACAATATATTGTCCACATACAATGAAAATGAAGAACTATATAGAGCAGCACAAATTATACGACGGGTTATATCTGATTATATATTATTAAACAAAATTCAGTACCTGCGCTTAATCAGATTACAACTACATCATTCTAATCTGAGGTACCTGAAACTCTGGTTCCTTTTCTTAAGTGGATATTATCTGGAGAGGAAACCAATTCTGATCACATCGATGCCATAACTTTAGCCAATGCCTTTATGAGTTTACACTCGAATCGTTACTCCAAAATAATTTACATGTTGGACTGGGTCTATATCTTTATAATACAGTAAGTAAGAAGGTATGTTTGTTGTTCATATAGTGACGTTCGTAATTTTTCATCATCTATAGCTGAGCACAGCTTGAAATCTGAATATTCTTCCATTATACCACATGGTATTGTCAAAGTTGATAAAGATAAAAAGAACTTCATGCACGCAAGAATTGATAACCTTGATTTGAATGAAGAAACATTTGATCGAAAAAATACTACTCATTCCATGGCACTGGTAGTTTTTCAAAACAAAAGTGAACAATATGTTCCCGAAGAAATTATAAAAAAGAGTAAAATATATTCTCTGAACGTTGAAAAAGAAGTTATTCTATTCCAGACTATAGAAAATTACTCTCATTCAAAAACAGGACCACAGCCAAAACATGCAAGATCAATTGCATTTGCAGCTTACTGCTTACCTGGCGTAGGGGTTACCATGATCAATCTAATAAATCGGTCGACAGTCATGCAGAATACGTTGGTGCTAGAAATATCTGCACTAAAACTGAAAAGTTGTTCGAACAACGAAAATGCAATGAACTAGCTACATCTCCTTTAGTCAGTCGTAAATTTTGGTCTTTAGCTAAAGCCACTAGTAAAAACTTTGGATCATCTGCATTTCCCCGTGACATCTATTGACGGATCGGTAGTTGCTGATTCGATAGACAAAGCCAGTGTTTTTGTGGATTTGTTTGCATCAAACTCGTGTCTCAATGATTCTGGAAAAGATGTAACCCTAGTCAACTCTTCTTCATACGCTATGAAACCAATTCATTTTCCGTACAAGCTCTTGGAATCGATCATCAGTAGGCTTGATCTCAATAAGGCGACTGGCCCAGACCGTATCCCAGCTATTGTTTCAAAGAAATGTTCCTCGAACTAGTACCAGTCCTATCTAAGCTCTATACGATCTCTATGTCTTCAGGGAATTCCTTCATCATGGAAGTTAGTAAATGTTCAACCTATTCCCAAAAAGGCGATAAGACCGATCCTCAAACTACCGACCAATTGCCATCACTTCCATTTTGTCTAAAATCCTGGAAAAAGCCATCAATCAGCAACTGCTCACGTTCCTTGAAACTAACAAACTCCTTAGTGACCACCAATATGGGTTTAGGCAAAGTCGTTCAACAGGTGATCTTCTTTCATATGTGACCCAAGTTTGGAACAATGCAGTAGAGCAGTCCGGTGAATAAGTTGTAGTCGCCTTAGATAACTCAAAGGCATTTGACTAAGTTTGGCATAAGTGTTTACTTGTCAAACTCACCTCGTGTGGGTTAAATGATACGCTCATCAACTGGGTTTCTAGTTTCCTCGATAAAGACGAATACGTGTCGTAGTTGATGGCTTTTTTCAAAAGAAGTTAGCATTAACGCGGGCGTACCACAGGGATCCGTTATAGCGCCTACACTTTTCTGCTGTACATAAATGACCTTATTTCTTCAACAACTAACCCCATCCATTACTTTGCTGACCATATCACTCTTCACTGTAGTTCATCTCGATTTACTCATAGTGATAATCCACCTTCTTTGTCAAATCAAGAAATTAAAGCTGAAATGGCAAATTCAATCTACAAAGACATTCAACGTATTCTCGAATGGGAAGCAATAATCTAGTTAAATTTAATGCTAACAAAACTTTGTGTTGTCTTGTGTCCGCCAAAAAGATCGACCATTTCCTGTTGTAAGTATGAATGGCTCAGTTTTTAAGTTTTCAGACTCTATTACTATGTTGGGTATGACTGTATCTTCAAATGTCTCATGGGTTGACCATCTTCTGTCTGCTACCAGAACAGCTGCTCGTAAAATAGACTTTTTACAGATTTAAGCAGTACTTTACAACTCCTTCTGCTGTATAAGGCCCAAATTCGACCTCATATGGAATATAATTCTCACCTCTGGGTTAGTGCTCCCCAATACGCTCTCGATATCGTTGATCGCATTCAAAAGAGAGCGATTAGGCTTATAAATGACCCGTCCTTAACTTCTCACATACAGTCGCTTGAGCATAGAAAGATGGTTCCAGTTCTTTCTTCGTATTATCGTTATTACAACGGCTTTTGTGCTGCTGAATTATATTCTTTGATACCATCTCGGGCTATCTTTGCGAGAAACACTCAGTTCGCTCATTCACATCAACAGTATGCAGTACAAATCTCCACTTGTACCAAACGGGCGAAATCCACATTTTTCTACACGGCTTCTAAACTCTGGAATAATCTCCCTAGTTCCTGTTTTCCCTCACTTATGATATGAGAAAATTTCAGGTAGCTGTTCATAGGCATCTATTGACAATTCATTATTCCTCTATCCATCCTCCAAAGTGTTCCTGAGTGCTTTAGGACAATAGGCCAAATGTAACCTGTTCAGGTCCACAATCATAAAAAAAACTGATGAATACGAGATATCAAAAATTGTTCATTTATTATGGAAATTATCACGATATACGAGTGCAGAGAGACCATTCTGTGGATGGAACAAATTTCAAAATATTGCACCAAGTAAAATACCAGTTTCCAAAATCGCATACTTGCCCTTTATAAATAATCCTCCGCCTCAATACGATACTATATACACGTCCATGTCACGTTTAATGTAATTAGCAGAAAACATAGATCAAGAGTATATCATCATAACAGCAATAAATTCAAGATTACAGGTAATATTATGGAATGACCCACCTCCATTAAATGGAAAATGACGATGTAAATGTAAATGGATGGATGCACGAAATTGGACATAACCAGGGCACGAACCAATTCGTTAGAAATATATTAAAAAATACTTTGAACAATTCTTATTTTGCAATTGCGAATAATGTGGCGACTCGCACGATGATGCGCCGCGCACGCAGCGGCATAGGTGGTCAGCTCACGTCCCACGTAATGCTCCCTCTTTAAAGTTATGTACCGTAAACATTTCACAACTGATCTCCAAAATTGCTCTTCAAAAAACTTTTCCAATCTTTCTGCAACATTTTGGCGCTTTAAATTTTTTTAATACGTATCTTTTCACATAGCTGTCCGCATGTCGAAGTTTTCAACCCACTTTTTTTATAATTGCCACTTTGACACGAATTTGGCAATAATATATCTCCTCAATTCGAATGTGAATGAAATTATTTTATCTCCTTATGGTTTGTGAATGGTTTACAGCAAGAATTAAAGATTTATGTTTTATAGAACCGGAGAAATTTCAAGTTTTCTATAAGAAAACGTGATTTTCGAAATTCGCAATATTTTCAGTTTTTTGTGAATAAAAAAGTTCTGACCTACCCAAAACAGTTGTAATTTCACTACGTTGTAGCCTACAACGAGTACTACTAGGCCATATACATTTTACCTGGTTATACTTTATTGTCGGTCAGAGTGATAATTTTGAAGGATTTTACTCCATTACACAATCAACGCTTCGATAGTTAATAAGGAAGTCGTGTAATGTTGCGGTTTAAAAGCGCCAGGTATAATAATAATATGTTATGGTATATATAATATAGGTGTAAAATTTAAACAAAATGGTGTAAATGTTTTAAAATAACTAAAGATACATACCATTCATTAAAAAATAATACCGTTGGCTCAGAAGGTCGATTAAAGCAGCCCGGTCATGTTTTTGATTTGCTTAATTACCATAAATTTCTGCTTGGTTATTTCCACTTAACATCAATATAGTAACTTCAAATCAACAATAATAAAATTATCCCGGCGCCAAGTTATTTTTTGATTATGCTCGGAATAACTAAACTGAGGATACAATAAAAATTCACCAAAATGTCAAAATAAAAATATACAAACTATGTTTATTAACAGTTACATTTAGGGTTATATAAAATAAATCTTAAAACTAGCCTTATACTAAGAAATCATTATGAAATCGTCAATCAAAATTATCATAAAAAGAATGGGTAAATGTAAACCAAAGATGATGTAATCTTCGTATCAATTGTTGCGCAATATATGGTATTTTCAATGCTGTACGTTGTAAACCATACTAAAGTTGAATTTACTTCTTAAAAATTTATCTTCATTGAAATTTGAATAATCCAAAATTTATTGCATTTTCTTGAAGGTTCAAATAAAAGGAGTGATCTAAATTTAGATCTGGCAAAGTATAAGTACAAGCGTACGTAAAAGTAGAATTAAACGTGTAATTAAAATAGAATTAAATGTGCAATTAAAAGTAGTAAAAGTGCCTGCAAAGAGCAAATGTTTCAGATTTTAATATAATACGAGTTAAATATATCTTACCATTAAATCAATGGCACTTTTCACAAAATTTCGGTGGAAACCAGAAATGGCTTCCTGTTCGAAACAAAATACAACGAGCAATGCTAAAAAGGACGCTCACCGTGTCAGGTGATATCGCGTTGCGCAAGAAATATGTGCGAAAAATAATTCACGATATGGAAGTATAAACTCTTAAGAAAATATGCAACTTAAGTTACACCAAAATGCAAATTAAGTTGCCTACCACAACTTCTAATTAATCATTAATAACCAAAAACCCTTTTTTTCTTACATTTTACAACTAAATGAACGAAGAACGTAAAATATTCGTTACAGTCGTAGGCAGTAAACTAAAAAGAAGAGACTTTATTTTCACTCTAGTTGAGGAACTAAGAAAAGAGTATTCGATTCGAAACAATATTCTGATGCAAGTACCAGCACATCTGATACAACGTAACCTAAAAAATGTCATCAATGCCAAATTAAAAAATGTGACAAAAATAAAACTGCCGACCTTTGTTCAATTTGCAACAAATACGTTTGTGGAAATGTGTAACAAAGACCGTTATTTGTTTGAACTGTAGAGCGTAATACAGCATGTAAAACTGTACCGAATTCAAAATGTATTAGAATCAATTTGATTTTTATTTAATTAAAATGAATATTTACCTAAAATGTGTTTTTTATGCTTCTTTCTCAGTTAAGTGTAAAATGTAGAAAGAATATATCTCACAATTACCTTTCTTGTCCAGAGGTCAAAATGACCGGCCACGTCAATGTTAAGTATTTACAATAGCCGGCGGTGCTAGTGTTAAATCCATTCTTGACGAACAAGTTTGAAGATGTTAGTGGTGTACTATGTACAGTACAGTGTGCATATCTGGGTTAATTTGCTTAAATTTCACAACGTAAGAAAGCGTATGAAAAATAAAATTTTGTAGGCACATTTCAGTGTAACAGATCGGTAATGCGCAAATACATATTGGTTTAGCAGAGAATGCACTGCAGGAACGTTAAATTTGATACTTTTAACACGGTTTTAAAGCTTTGAAAGGGATAGCTGTAAAAAATCTCATTTCCTGTACTAAGTTGAAATAAAATTCTATAAGAAATATACAAAAAATGCAATTTTCTTTGTGACGTGCGAGCAGCAGGTCATATGCTCAGATATCGATATAAAACTGTTCAACCCTTAAGTGTACCTTTGAAAGCCAATTTCATGAATATCGGCGGATGGTACAAATTTCAGATTACAAAAACTGGACCATTAAAACCAAAAACGGCGTTATAAGCACGTTTGCTTAATTATCGTCCTCAATTGCCACACTTCATGTGTTTTTAAGTTATTACTTATTGTGAATTGTGACCGACCCAATTTAAAATAATGGCATGTGCGGGAGCTAGATTTAAACGTCTGTACTGTAAAAGGGATTTCCAAATTTGAGATCGGTCTACTTTTTGTTGCATTATTGTAGTTTATCGGTTCGTAAGTAAACATTGAAACGGTTTATTATGTGTATAATGTTCAGTCGATAAACACGGTTGATATGAGTGGAAACTAGCAATAATGTTGAAATAACGCTAACGACTCTTAGTAATTAAAACGAGTACAACGTCTATGTAACGCAATCATTTATTGAACCATAACCTAATCGCTTTGCGATGATTCGAAAATGCATCCAATTTATAATATTAATCATTTCTTTTTAATAACTAATAATTTATCTTTCTGTTTGTTTTCAGAATGGTGAATACGCAGGATCTGGGACTATGCAAATCACAGAATACGCATTCATTAACAAACACAACAGTAATGCCCACACAATAACGAACTAACGTAACAGCAAGAATGATTTGTGATACAAATTCGCCTACATCAACAACATATCCCGGATTACCTCCTCACTCTCCTTATCATCGACGTAGTTCACCACCAGGTAGTCCTGCTACTAAAAAGTGTTGTTACGAGCATAAAGAGAGCTATTCACAAGAGACTTTTTTCTGTTGCTGCTATAGTTGTCCGGGTACACGTTCAACATCGGTAATAGCAACAATCGGTGTGTGCTGTCTAGTGTTAGGCTATACAATTCTGGGCGCGTTTACTTTTATGGCACTAGAGGGTCGATTAGAACACGATACGGCTGTAGCGGCCTCAAAGCACGATCCTAAACACGATAAAAGTACTGTTGGAATGCTTAGAGCGCAAACAGTCGATAAACTTTGGAGTATAACCGAAAATTTAAATATTTTATATAGAGAGAATTGGACAAGGTTAGCTGCTGAAGAGGTGTTAGAATTTCAAGAAGCCTTAATTCGTGCTATGAAAGGGACCGGTAACGGATACGTTGGAAATCCGAGCTCAACGATGCTTTATTACCAAAACCCGCATAGATGGAGCTTTAGCTCGTCTTTTTTATACTCATTAACTCTGATTACTACAATTGGTAAGTACTTTAACCTTTTTTAATAAAAAAATCACATCAATCTAATTTACTTCGCACATCAAACGTCATTAAAAGGTAACCATGTACTTATTTAAACAGCTACAGGTTTTGTTGGAGTTTATGCAAGTGCATTAGTAAAGCGCTCGAATGTTTAATGTACAGTAGTAAAGCATTTATAAACTCGAAATAGGATTATGTTAGAGAATAAAGTTAGAATATTGTTCGTGAATAAATTTGAAATTAATCCCCTTGACATAATAAAAACATCCTGATAGGGATTTTCGTTACTGCAAGTTTACATATTATTTCATTACATTCATTTATCTAAAAATAAACCCCTAAAACGACAATTTTGGTTTATTTAAAATGATGTATTTAATCCTCTATTCGATGCTCTAATAAATGTGGGATTAAAACCAATTGGTCGGGTGCTGGTGAGTATTGCAGGATTGATCTTTAGTTTCCTAAAACAACCTCGCACATCACACAGAGTGACTAGTAATAAACCCCCGTTTTTCAGGAAATGATAGATCTAATCATTATAACACAAAAATTTCATACAAACGTCAAGTCCAATAGTGCTTCGGTTCCGAGATATAGGGTGCTAAAGTTACAAATAAAGAAGATTTGAAATATCACGAAAACAAGAAAAGGTATCTTTTTTATTCTTGGTATAATAAATACAGATGTAAAGTACATTGGTTTTATCTTATTAATACTTTTTTACTATGTACAGTGTGTTCCATAGTGGTTGAAATTGTAGGGTATCTCGTTTGCGAACTAAGATAGAAAGAGGCGGTTTTCGCGACCCTGTTCTACTTTTTCGTGAAACGAAAACTGCCACAAACAGAACTGTCATAGTCCTATTAGTATGTGAGATACAGGGCCAAATTCAAAATTTGCACATTTTAAGCACCCCTCGTAACTGCTGTGCCTTGTAAGCTATCGAAATGGTGAAAAGTGAGTCTTATACAGAATTTTCCGTAGAATTTAGTAGCGTGTACGTTTTTTTATTATATAATACAGGGTGTGGCGCGAAGAGTTATGATTAAAAGTAATGGCGGATACAGATATGTTAAAAATCGGAAATTACAAAGCTGTAGGTTTTGGATGACGCTGAGTTCAAATATAATATTGTCTTGAATATGGCACTTCCGGTTATACCGGAAGCAGACGTCGACTTTGTTATTTTAAATGGAACCTAATATTTTTTATTTTATTTTCGAATTCCACATGAAATTCTAGATAAAATTTGTACACAGTGTCCTATACCAAAAATGATGTATTATCGAGATATTTCGATTTTTTTAAAAATTTTGAAAAAATCCTAGTCCACATTGAATAACGATATCTCCATTAATAACGAAGCTAGTGACGTGAAATTGTAACCAATAAACAACAAGCGCACGCCCGTTAACTCCATATATCCATCTTATTGACATTTCATACAGGGTGTTTTAAACTTAGCCGCCAACATGCACAATTTAAATCATTTATTAGTTGCTTACTTTAAATAGAACACCCTATATTTTATTACATTTTCCGCTGTATTTTTTTAAGCCAATTCGTTTGGTATCAGTACTACCTATACCTAAATCCAACCACTTTTGAGATATTTCATTATCTTGGTTAAAACATAACAACACTTAATTATTTCAACATAAGTAAAGCGTAGGCCATGATTTTGTTATTTTTTCATAAGTTATTAATTCTGAAAAGTAACCAATAACCTGAAAGGATTATTAATTGTGGATATCATTAAAACCGTTGACTAGGTATTTTGTATTAATTTAATTAGATAACTTACAAACAAAAATAACTAAATGTAATATTAAACAAATAAAGTTTTATAATAAGTGTTCAAAATTAGCACCATCTACTTCTAAACATTTATGAATCCTTTTCATTAAGTTATGTCTTGTAATTCTGGAAATATGGTCGGGTGTTAGAGAATTAAAAGCAAGTAAGACTCTCTGCATCATATCTTCCTTTGTCGTAACAGGTTTGTAAAATACCTGATTTTTAATGTAACCCCAAATACCAAAATCTAGAGGAGTCAAATCAGGAAAGCGAGCTGGCCAACGAAACGGACCCTGATTCGCAATCCATCTATCATCAAACATGTCGTAAAGATGCTGAGCAACAGGCCCAAAGTTATGAGGAGGTACTCCATCTCATACCAAGCTGGGGCGGCCTCTCCATTTCTTAAAGTATTTAACGCCGGTCGTATAGCTTCTTCTAAAATGTGGCAATATTTTGTACCACTTAAATTTTCGTCATAAAATTTTAATGCTAAAATTTTATCGTCTTTTATTGCACAAAAAACATTAAAACTCCAACTATCTTGGAAATAACGTTCTCTACTAACATATGGATTTTCATTAGACCAAAAATGGGAATTATGTCGATTAAATAATCCATTTTTGCTAAACTTTGGTTCATCGCACTATATAGCTTTTTTTATGAAGTTTTCATCCTCTTGAGTCTTCATTAAAAACCATTCACAGAATTCTACCCTTCGAGGAAGATCACCTAATTGTAAGTGTTCACCAAATGATATGGAAATGGTTTCCATTTGTGTTTTTCTAGAATGCGATGAATTGTTCTCGTCGACAAAGTAAGATCTCTCTCACAATCTCTATTGAAGGCATTTGGGAAGGCCGTAAAGTAACCCAAAACATTAATTTCGTTTATGCCACTGTACACTAGTGGTTGATTTTGATTAATTTTTGTCTTAAATTGACGAAACTGACGGCAGTTTTGAAGCAATCTTCTTATAATATCACCAGTTGCATTTGGTCGATTTGGATATCTTTCTGCAAAAACACGGCCCGTCCGTTCAACAATTCTATTACACTCGCCGTAAATAATAATAAGATTTAAAAAATCATCATTTGTAAATCCTACATTTGCCATTATTTACTATGAAATACAAACTGCTAAAGAAAACTGTCAGAACAACATAAACAATTAACGTTCTAACTATCAAACCTTTGACAACCATGGCCTACCCTTTACTAATGTTGAAATAATTAAGTGTTGTTATGTTTTAACACGTTGAAGGACAGTGGCTAAATTTGTGGAGAACAGTATTGTGACAGTAACGTTTTTTTCGACATTAGAGATTTTAAACAAGTTTTAGATACATTACTAATCGTTTGATAACAAAAACATAAATTTTTAGTGGTTTTTTACAATATTTTTTTGTGACGCTGTACAGCGTCTTGCCACAACACAGCATTATTTCTCGACAACTCGCCACAACGCTGATCGGCGTTCGACGCTGATCAGCGTTGTGTCACAAAGTTAATAACAAAAAATGCTTGTTGTCGCACAGCGCTGCCCAGCATCGAATAGTTTGATAGTTTCTTTGTTTTTTTTTTTGTAATAAGGGACAGAATTACTAACAAAATCTTTATTCTACAAAAAAAACTTACATTCTTGTAAATACTTTAATGGATAAAAAACAGAACATTATTATTTTAATTCATGCCACTCTTCAAAGCAATCAGGGCAAAGGGGTGGCTTTTCCACACACCCTTTACAACGGTAGCTCGTTTCCTTGCGGCGATTTTTGCTGGAACACAATCGGCACTTGATAAATACTGACTTTTTGTTGGATTTAGGACCAGGAACACCAGGATTCTTTTCCGGCCAATGGTTTCCGACGTTAGTTTCCACGAGTGTTTCGTTTGGTCCAGACCTTGTTGTTAAGACCATGACATCGCGCTTATCTTTCCATTTTGAGATGTACACACTTTTTCTGCGAACCCAAAAGTGTTCTCCTTTTTTGAGTTTTTTCTTTACAATTTGTCGAGGGTTGCTCTTTCTTCTGACATTTAGTGTACCATTAGTATGTGTCCTCAAGTTTAACAGTTTTTCGGATAATTCGTAGCTATCATAGTAATTATCCATAAATAGCTCGTGCCCTTTATTTAGATAGGGTTTCATCAACCTTAATACCACAGCTTCAGTCTTAGTATTGTTTTACTCATCTATTACAGTACCACTATACATTTCCATATTCAAAAGGTATCCATCAGAAGTAGTTAATTCGAAAAACTTGATTCCATAACGAGCTCTCTTGTTTTTGATGTAAACCCTGAATCCGAGTCTGCCACGAAAATGCAATAAAGATTCATCAATAAAAAGCTCTTTAGTGGGACTGTATACTGTTTGAAATCTAGATAAAAGTATATCAATTACAGTTTGTATCTTTTCTTGGTTTTTTGCATTACGTTGAGAACAACATAAAACCCTAAGAATTTGTTCGAATCTTCTTGCCGACATGGTGTAGCTAAATATTGGGTGGAAATAAAGGACATCTGAGTACGAGAAATATCGGCGCATATTTGATGTCGAAACTTGACCTTGTAGTAGGCACAATCCCAAAAACTTCTTCATCTCCTCATTGCTGACAGGGCGAAACACTGCATCTCTACTGTGCCTTGTTTTAAGTTTGTTGGTATTAGTTAAAGCCACTCCATAGTCATTTGTACAGGTAACAATATAATTTAATAGCTCATTGGTAAACAAGTGACAAAACATTTCTATTGGTTTTGAGTCAGGATCCAGGTTTATTTTTAAGCCAGTAGTGCTCTCGTCAAAGTTGGAATCCGGTATTGGAGCCGTTGTGAATTCCCACTCGTCGATATCGGAAGGAACTGGCGAAACGTTACGTTGTGTCGGTTGAATCACTTCTTCCTCAGATTCTGACAAAGCCTCATTACTGAGCTCGTAATTTTCATCAGAACCAAATTCACCATCATTATCTGCACATGGATCCTCTTCTGGTGATACTTCAGGAGTGGGTACTTCATGAAATAACTGAAGAAGTCGCTTACGTTCCCTATCATAAGGATCATATATGTCATCATCACTTTCCATCTGAAACGACAGGAATATTCATATAGCCGTTACCTCGTAGCACAACGTACAAAGAAAACATAGATTGTACTTTATACATCATGACAAATAAAAATTAAACAGGACATATATTTAATATTACTGCATGAAATTTGTAAAATTCGTCTTCAAAAAATATCTGTTTAGACCAGCACATTTTCATTTAAAACGTTTTATAATGCAAACCTGACCGAGAAACCATAAAACATAAATAAACCTGCCCATTTTGTTTTACTAAGAAATAATATTAGCTTATCTACTCACCTTTATTTATATGAAACTAAAATCTGCAGTACAAGTAGTCGTTATTATAAACACGTGTTGTAAACCAGAATGCCGGTACGTCCGTATCTGATAGAATGTTTATGCCAACTGAGGCGCTGGACATCGTTGTGCATGAAATGAGATAAAGAGGGAAAGAGTGGAAGGGGTGTTCTAGAAACAGCAATAACTAATGTTTGCGTGACAGTAAGACGATTTTGATTCAACCAGTGGTGACAGTATCGACTATATTACATTTATTTGATATGGAATATAAAACGCTGTACAGCGTATCTTCATTTTGGTAGAAATAGTTAAGGACGCTGAACAGCGTTCCGTCACATTTGACTTTAAATAATATTACGCTGATCAGCGCTAGTGTCCTTCAACGTGTTAACTAAGATAATGAAATATCTCAAAAGTGGTTGGATTTAGGTATTGGGAATACTGATACCAAACGAATTGGCTTAAAAAAATACAGCGGAAAATGTAATAAAATACAGGGTGTTCTATTTAAAGTAAGCAACCTATAAATGATCTAAGTTGTGCATGTTGACGGCTAAGTTCAAAGCACCCTGTATGAAATATGAATGAGATGGATATATAGATTTAACGGGTAAGCGCTTGTTGTTTATTGATTACAATTTCACGTCACTAGCTTCGTTATTAATGGAGATATCGTTATTCAATGTGGACTAGGATTTTTTCAATATTTTTCAAAAAAATCGAAATATCTCGAAAGTACTTTATTTTTGGTATGAGACATTGTGCACAAATTTAATCTAGAATTTCATGTAGAATTCGAAAATAAAATAAAAAATATTAGGTTCCGTTTAAAATAACGAAGTTGACGTCTACTTCCGGTATAACCAGAAGTGCCACATTCAGAACAATATTATATTTGAACTCAGCGTCATCCAAAACCTACAGCTTCATAATTTCAAATTTTTTACATAACTGTATCCGCCATTACTTTTAATCAAAACTCTTCACGCCACACCCTGTATAGCTTACTCTTAGCTTTCAAAAATGTATATTGTGTGGCACTTCTTTTGCGTTATTAACCTCAAAAAGGAATGTTACGTTAATTTATTATTTTGATGATATAATTGGCAATGAAACCTATAAACCCAGTATAAGCGCGTATTTTATTGAACGTCCAAGATATTCTTGAGTATTCATAAAGGGCTACTGGACTCTTAGGACTTTTACGCAGAAATGCAAAAATAATGACAAAAGATTATGCAAATTAGGTACAAAAGTTTTTCTTCCAGCTTCAGCAAAAATATAAATAGCAATAAAACATTAATTATTTTTTTACAATAGCATTTTTTGTTCATTGTGCCAAATATGGCAGAAAATCAAAATGTTGAAAACTTTGAAAAATATGATATGCTGATTTGCTTTGGTCAGAGTAATGAAAACGCCTACGTAGCAATAAATTTGTATTTTAACAGGTAAATGTTGTTTCCTTGGTATTATTTTTGATAATTAAGTAACTTTATATCTATGTAGGTTTCCAGAACGGAGACAACCTAGTAAAGTTACGTTGTATAGATTAACAAGTTTAATTAATTATGGGTCATTTTCTAAACCCAGATCAAAAAAATATAATGAAGAAAATCGAGAGAATGATAAGGTTACCGTTTTAGCCAATGTGGGGGCTAATCCTATAAGTTCTTGCACAACTATAGAAAATAGTATTGGAGTTTCGAAAACAAGAATCACAAAGTATACTTCACCACCATAAATACAAACCATATAAATTTATTAGTGGAGTTAATCGGCCTATTTCCTCAGTTTACGCTTTTTGAGCGCGACGTTTCGGAAGCGGACTCTGCTTCGTCATCAGGCTTAGTCCTGAGAAGGACTGTTTTCGACTCAAGTGCGAAAACAGTCCTTCTCAGGACTAATCCTAATGACAGAAGCAGGGTCCGCCTCCGAAACGTCGCGCTCAAAAGGCATAAACTGCGGAAATAGGCCGATCAACTCCACTAATAGGAAACCACAGTTACAAAACACTTATAATACAGAATTAGTAACTCGGCACGGCCCCGAAGTCAAACAACTTTTCAGAAAGCTTGAAACATCAATGAACAAGCTAGCACTAGAGGAGAACCACCTAACCTTCGTCCGCAAAGCCCGTGATTACAACGTAATACCCACCGGGCTAAACATCAAAACTCCAATACGCAGCCGAAAAATATCAATAATCGCAAATAGAGCTAGCGAAGCGTTAGTCAAAGAGCGAATCAGACATCACCGTTTCAGTAAGCTCTATTATATAATAAAAAATATACCGGGTGGTTGTGCCTGAATTACTAGATGACATTACTTTAGCTCGCTTGACCTAAATTCATTTCCAACAGGATGGAGCCCCGTCTCAAAATCCGCAAATTATACGCCCGTTTTTGGAAAGCAATTTTGGTAATAGATGGATTGGCACTAATGGGCCGATAAGATGGGTTCCTAGGTTTCCGGACTTGTCAGTCTTAGGGGTTACTTTCAAATAAAATATACCATACTCAATATGATAACATTAAACATTTGGCAAATGCATATTATTGTGCCTAATGCTATAGAACGAGTTGAAAGAGTGTGTGAAGCATGTATAAGACAAAATGGTCATCAGTTCGAACATCTCTTTTAGTAATTTGTTAGTCTTCCAAAGTTGTACGTATTATGTTTAGTTTTTAATTTTAAGTTTTTGCATAAAACTTCCTAGCCCTTAAACTTGTTTTTTCATGGCCAACTATATCATCAAAATGTTAAATTAAGGTACCATACATTTTTGAGATTAATAATGCAAAAGAAGTGCCACACAATATATAATTTTTTAAATCTGTGAGTAAGCTCTGTTATATAATAAAATATATACCGGGTGTTTCATTTAAAAAAATTAAATTTTGGTTTATTGCAAAGTTACTGGCTTTTGTGGGGAAAACTATACACGCCACTAAATTCTACGGAAAACCAACTTTTCACCATTTCGATAAATTACAAGACAAGGCAGTTACGAGGTGTGCTTAAAATGTGCAAATTTTGAATTTCGCCCTGTATCTCAACTACTAAGGGGACTATGACAATTCTGTATGTGCCATCTTTCGTTTCACAGAAAAGTAGAACAGGTTCGCGAAAACCGCATTTTTCTATTCTTGCCCGCAAACGGGATACCCTGCAATTTTAACCAAAATGGGAGACACCCCGTACAGTGGCGTAGAATGCAAGGGGTAGTGCAACCTTAATCCCTAATTTCTACGCCAATGGAATAAATTGGATTTTTTTATTAAGATACGAAACCTTGATGTTTTTCAGATGAAAAAGTATACTTTATCTAAATCGACAACAGTTTCTAAGGTATTTGCATTTTCAGGTATTTGTTACAAACTTCTTAGGCAGGTTACCTTTGACACCATGTATCTCGGAAGAAAAACACTACTGACTTACGTTTACATGAAAGTTTTGTGTTCAAACGATAAAATCTATCATTTCCTGAAGTTACGTGTAGTCTTCCCGAAACACTGATTTTCACATTCCCGAATACTACAGAATAACTTGCCTAAGCAGTTGGTAATAACTAATAAATGTCTAAAAATGCAAATATCACAGAAACTGTTGTAGTTATCGATTTAGACAAAGAATACCTTTTTTTATCTGAAAAACATCAAGGTTTCGTATTTTAATAAAAAAATTCTATTTACTCCATTGGCGTAGAAATTAAAAGGGTGCACTTCCCCTTGCGTTCTACGCTGCTGTACATAACAAAAACGTATTAATAAGCTAAAACCAATTACTTTCTTCACTATTTATTATACCATGAGTAAGAAAAGTACCTTTTTGCGTTTTGGGGATATTTCAGAAGCAAATTTTTTTGTAACTTTGACACCCTGTATCTCGGAAACGAAGCACTATTAAACTTACGTTAGTATAAAATTTTTTGCTAAAATGATTAGATCTATCATTTCCTGAAATACGGGGGTTCCTCACGAATCACCATGTGTATGGCAATAGAATTCTGGGCTAAATTTTCTAAAAATTTTATGTTTGGCCTTTTCATCAAAAGTCTTAATGGGTACGAACTCCGAATAGCTCACCTGTAGCTCTAGCGCCCCAAGATCGGCAAAGAATGTGAGAAACATGAAAGTACTCTAACAAATTGTGTTTGCTTTGCACAGATCGTCAGTATACTTTAATTCTAACAGAAATAGAAGCTATTGAAGCACACCCTACTTGTGTTATATGTCATGAAAATAACGTGAAAGGATTAAACTTACAGGCTAGAATTCAAATATTTGTGGAAACAAACGTTACCTAATACACAAAACATATAATTCTTACCTGGATTGGCTTTTACGAATAAGCCTTATAGCATACCAGGTCCGGACTAAGTTAAGTTTTTAAGTCTCATGAATAGGATCAATACATCCAGAACCTTCACAGTCGACACTCAATTCACTGATAAGCAATTAAAATTCTTAACATCGTTAAAGAAAACTCAGTTTCTGTAGCTACTGACATAATGTGACCCGGTTACTGAAAATAATTTCACTCTACTATGTTCACAAGAAAGGCCTTATAACCTCCTTATGTAAAATACGTCAAGAATTTTCCGATGATTTCTTTAGAGTGATATTCGTGAATCAGTAAGCATTGCTGTCCAGACGGTACTAAGACAACTGATGCATCTCCTTTGGTGCGTCGTAAATTGTGGTCTTTAGCTAAAGCCATCAGTAAAAACATTTCCCTCCATGACAACTTTTGACGGATCTGTAGACAACGCTAAGTTCTTTGTAGATTGATTTGGATCAAACTCGTGTCTCAATGATTCTGGAAAAGATGCGCCCTGGTCAATTACTTCTTCATACGAAATGAATCCAATTTATTTTCGGTACAAGCTCCTAGAGTCGATTATCAGTAGATTTGATCTTAATAAGGCGACTGGGGCAGGCGGTATCCCAGCTATTGTCTTAAAGAAATTTTTCACACAACTGGTACCCGTTATATTTAAGCACTATTCGATCTCTACGTCTACTGGGGAATTTCTTTGATGGCGGAATTTAGCATCCTTTTCCCAAAATATGCGATAAGGTCTATTCCATTTTATATAGAATCATGAAAAAAAAACATCAATCGGCAACTGCGCTCTTTCCTTGAAACTAACAAACTACTTAGTGGTCACCAATATGACAATATAGGATTAGGTAGATTCAATAGGTGGTTTTTCTTCATATGTAATCCAACTTCAGAAAAATACATTAGATCAATCCGGTGAAACAGTTGCAGTTGCTTTACATATCTCAAAGGCATTTGACCAAGCTTGGCATAAGTGTTTACTTGCGAAACTAACTTTGCTTAGGTTAAATGACACACTCGTAAACTAAGATACTAGTTTCCTTGATAAAAGACGAATATGTATCGTAGTTGATGGCTTATTTCCAAAGAAGTTGGAATTAATGCGGTTATACCACAGGGATCAGTTATAGCGCCTAAACTTTTCTGCTAAACATAAACGATCTTATTTATTCAACCACTAACCCGATCCATTGCTTTGGTGACGACAACACTGTCCATCTTGGTTTATTCATAATAGCAAACCACCTTATATCTCAAATCAAGGCATTAAAGTTGAAATGGAAATTTCAATCAACTAATGCATTCAACGTATCCTCGAATGGTGAAGTAATCTAATTAAGTTTAATGCTAATAAAACTCAGTATTGCCTTGAATCCACCAAAAAAGATCGACCATTTATTCCTTGTAGTAGGTATGAATGACTTAGACCCTATTACTGTGTGGGGAATTACTTTATCTTCAAATTTATCATGGGTTAGCCATCTTCTGTTAGCTACCAAAACAGCTGCTCGTCAAATAGGCTATCTGTACATATGTAAGGAGTATTTTACTTTCCGACAACTCTTTCTCTCTCTCTCACATCTGGGTTGGTGCTCCCCAATACTCTCTCGATGTCGTTGATCGTATTCTAAAAAGAGGGAGTAGGTTCTTAACTTCTGACATACAGTCCCTTTAGGATAGAAGAATTGTTTCAGTCCTTTCTTTCTAATATCTCTAATATTTTCGGTTACGGTACGGTAGCAGGACACCACTTGCAGTGGCATGTTTTTAATTTCTACTTATTACCTATTAATGACATTGGTTTGGTCCTTTGTAGCGGTATTTAACCATTATCTTTAACATCATCTTTAGTCCAGCTGTCTTTTTAAAATCCTTTCGTAATTGTTTATTACTGTTCTTTCTTTATGGGATTCTTTTAAGGCGAATTACTATCTTATTTTCAGCACCGATTTTTTTTATGGACTACTGCAGGTTGCATATCACAAAGAGGTTTCAGCATCTTGGATACTGCACTTTGGTCCTTTTTAATTGGCTTCTTTGCGAAAGATGTTTTAACCTTTACTTATTCGGTTTATTCCTTATTTTTATCATCCTCTTTTTTGGACCAAATTTTTATCTCCTGGGCGGGCATATCTGAAATAGGTCACATCTAGCACCTTGTTTCTGCAAGCTTGTTTTCGCCATTTCCGACATTTATCTTGTTGCTGCCCAATCATTTTGGGTGGTCATTTTGTTCTTGTCGTTTCAGACAGCATTTCTGTTGTCGCCATCTTGTACTCGCAATTTTCGCCATGTTATTTCTGCCGTAATGTCGTTTTCTATGTGTTTTTTTGGTCTTACGCTATCTTGCACCTTAGGGTTTAGGGCCTTTTTTGACTAAATACAGCATCAAGATCTAGAGTCTTGAATCATGTTTCGGCATCTTACGTTTATCGGCTGAAGGTAGTTTCAACATCCTGAAATAAGTCTGCAGAATTAGTTCTGAATCAACGTCTTGAATGTGGTTGCATCATGTTAAAATAAAGCCCTCTTGTCAAAAATTTAGCGTCTTCTTGTAGTATAATTTAATCTGGACACCCTCTTTGTGGTAAGATTAGTGAATTTGCTCCCGAAAAACTGTTTTGCTCTTCCGAAGGTTAAAAATGACTTTGGCAGAACGTTGGATACAAAATGTCTTTATTTATAGAGTTTACACTTAGTATAAGAGGAGCCATTTCTGAAACAGCTGGTAATCTAATAGACGAACTACTGTTAGAGAACTAGCTAAGAAACAACCATATAATATTCCCTCCAAAAGCATGCCAACACAAAGACAAAGAAACCAGGAACTAAGCAAGCACTCAAACACGTAAACTCCGTAAACTTCTAAACACGAAAACAAGTAAACATTCACACCCGCAACCTGTTAAACAAAAAGACGAAAGAAGAACAACAAACTTTCACAGAAAACTCAAGAAAACATCCCAAAAAAAGGTAAAACATGCAATCAAAGAAGCTAACAAGCAACATGTAAAACAGATTCGCAACGAACTACGGAATTTGAATATATCACTTTTAGAGTAGAATAGTGCGAAATAATAGAAATGTATCCACCAATGATACACAGATGTCCTTATCCCGTCAAAATCTGGTGTGCACACCTATCGAACACAAAAGTCCTTACTCCATTTAGAAAACGCCTTATTTCAATGAGTGTATGTTACCGGTAGTATCAAAAAAATATTCAAATTAGTTCAACATATTAGTTTACCATCTTTGTTCAACCTCCAGCATCCTCAGACGAGTATGTATGTATACAATCAAAATCTGATCTTATAATTCCTCTCTGATGAATACTCACATACATTTAGGTTTTGTTAGAATTCGATTAATTTGCATCAAATGGTGGGCATAGTCGAAAACAGGTTATTGGTTCAACCAAAACGTACACTTGTGCAAACAGCAGAATCACCTACGATACCGAAATGGAACGAACGGGTCACCTCAGAAACCGAAGTTAAAAAATCCACCACAAAAGAAAATTATACAGATGCCTCATTAATGAGCAACTTACTGAAAATTTCAGAATGTTAGTGTGAGAGAAAGATTGTGTCAAGGTTAAAATTCATTGACCCTTTTCTAGGTTAAAGTTCTTGGGATATCAATTCTTGGAAATATAAAAATAAAACCAAAGTTCATTGACCATTTGTAAAAGCCAAAATTTATTGAACTGGACCGGTTGTTCTTAAAAATACAAAATTTGAATCAGAGTTCAATGACCTGGGAAGTTTTTTTTTCTCAGCGGGTTCGTCGTTGTGGTGAGGTCTAAATCCTGCTCGAAGACTTGTATTCATGTATGCAAGCGCAACGTCTTCGTAGAATCGTCACATAACTAGGTCCTGGTCTAGGGTTACACAAAACAATTTACCTTTATCTTAGTGAAAATCGAACTTCCTTTGAGTCATAGTCAATTTAAATTTCTGCTTTAAGGTGATTGCATCTAATCTCACTCTTGACGATTTATATGTGCTGTGCTTAACATTATACTTCTACGGGGTATCCAGGACACGAGCTCCCATTAGAGGCTGATTCAAAAATCACAAAACTTATTTTAGTAATAATTCAATTCGATTGTTTGCCGTTAGAGGGCACTTTATCTACATTTAAAACTGCTTTTCTGCCATAATTTTTTAGCTTTGATACCTGCGCTTGTTTTTAACAAGTTTTCTAAAACACTGATGAGACGCCTTTAAAAAAGATGCTCATTATTGCACTCGCTAAACCTAACCGTTAACACGTAAATCATCTTTAACCTTCCTAATGCCGCTTCAAATTCCTGACACGGAAGGCCGCATGGGGTAAATTTGTATCCCAAACTTTTTTTTACTGTACTATTGACAGTTTAAGCTTTTTGAATAAACGAACCTTATAAACATAAACAACATTCTATATTATTCATATATAAAATATAGGTAACCTAAACAATTTTTTACAGAAGTAATAAGTTTTCAAATGCTAAACATTGTGACAAATTATTTATCGCATGCTTTACACATTACAATCTTAGTTTAATGTTCTGTACACACAAATGCCGAACATTTATTACATTTTTGACACTTGTGGTCTCGCTTGCGAGGACAAAGAGAACACCTTCCACTCGTACTAGTCACAGCTGTAGGTGGCGCATCGTAACATTGTAAATCGGGTACAACTGTTTTCTTGTTGTTTCTAATACGATCAGATAATCGCAAACCTCTTTTGCACCTTCTGATTATGTGCTCAATAACTAATTGTTTTCTTAGACCCAATAACTACATTCTACGGCCATCCAAGCGCCGTTTTTTCCAATTAGCATACTTGATTTTTCGCAAAGCAAATGAGTTAATGTCAGCTATATTAAAAATATGTCCGAAATGAGGTATTCGCCACCTGTTGATAATTCTTCTTGCAGTATATTCTTTTGTCATTTTGTCTGTAGTGTGAACAGCTCCCTTAGTCCTATTGTAATGCCGTACAATTTCAGGCTTTTGATCAAGATCTCCTTATCGTTATGATGCTCAGAAGAGAGTAGAATTACAGCTTTCCCTTTAGCTTTTGAGTAGGAAACCGAAGTTTGAGTGGCTGTAAACGCAAATATATTCGAAAATTTCTGACCACGTTTATTTGGCAAAAGTTTATTTGGTATAAAAGGTTTCTGTGCAATAATTTATTTGATAATGAAAGTTAAGTGAAAAAATTGTCGGTTATGATTCCATAGCCACCTGATAAGTGATTCACCATATATATGACAACTCTTTCTCCCTGTCCTTTCTCGGCATCGTTATTTTGTGTCACCAGGTAAACTTGTAGATTATGGCTATAAGCATTTTCGCAATCCGCAAGAACCCAAATTTGTATGCCATATTTATCTGTCTTACTTTTCACATAAACCCTATATGGGGTTCTGCCTCTAAATCCTACAAGCTGCTCTGGAGTCCAGGGTGCATCATTATATTGCAGTTGCCCTCTAAGATGTCAAATACTTGCCGCAGAGTTGCTAGTTTATGAGTCAATTTACGTTCTTGTCTAGTATCGGCATCGTTAAAACGTAAAAATTTGGTGATATGTTTTAACCTGGTTCTAGACATTACAGCAGAAAACATTGGTCTTGAGAGGGAAGAATCAGTTGACTGTAACATTTCTATGGGTTCTTTACTTACATCTCCTTTAGGCAGTCGTAAATTTTGGTCTTTAGCTAAAGCCATTAGTAAAAACTTTGGAACATCTTCATTCCCCCCTCCCCCCCGACATCTATTGACGGATCGGTAGTTGCTGATTCTGTAGTCAAAGCCAATGTTTTTGTGGATTTGTTTGCATCAAACTCGTGTCTCAATGATTCTGGAAAAAATGTGTCCCTAGTCAACTCTTCTTCATACGCTATGAAACCAATCCATTTTCGGTACAAGTTCTTGGAATCGATCATCAATAGGCTTGATCTCAATAAGGCGACTGGCCCAGACGGTATCCCAACTATTGTCTTAAAGAAATGTTCCCCCGAACTAGTACCAGTCCTATCTAAGCTCTATACGATCTCTATGTCTTCTGGGCAATTCCCTTCATCATGGAAGTTAGCAAGCGTTCAACCTCTTCCCAAAAAAGGCGATAAGACCGATCTCTCAAACTACCGACCAATTTCCATCACTTCCATTTTGTCTAAAATCATGGAAAAAGCTATCAATCAGCAACTGTTCACGTACCTTGAAACTAACAAACTGCTTAGTGACCACCAATATGGGTTTAGGCAAGTCGTTCAACAGATGATCTTCTTTCATTTGTGACCCAAGTTTGGAACAATACAGTAGAGCAGTCCGGTGAGACAGTTGTAGTCGCTTCAGATATCTCAAACGCATTTGACCAAGTTTGGCATAAGTGTTTACTTGCCAAACTCACCTCGTTTGGGTTAAATGATACGCTCATCAACTGGGTTTTTAGTTTCCTTGATAAAAGACGGATACGTGTCGTAGTTGATGGCTTTTTTTCAAAAGAAGTTAGCATTAACGCGGGCGTACCACAGGGATCCGTTATAGCGCCTACACATGTTCTGCTGTACATAAATGACCTTATTCCTTCAACAACTAGCCCCATCCATTGCTTTGCTGACGATAGCACTCTTCACTGTGGTTCATCTCAGTCTACTCATAGTGATAATCCACCTTCTATGTCAAATCAAGGAATTAAAGCTGAAATGGCAAATTCAATCAACAAAGACATTCAACGTATTCTCGAATGGGAAAGCAATAATCTAGTTAAATTTAATGCTAACAAAACTCAGTGTTGCCTCGTGTCAGCCAAAAAAAGATCGATCATTTCCTGTTGTAAGTATAAATTGCTCAGTTCTTAAGTTTTTAGACTCTATTACTCTGTTGGGTATGACTGTATCTTCAAATCTCTCATGGGTTGACCATCTTCTGTCAGCTACCAAAACAGCTGCTCGTAAAGTAGGATTTTTGTACAGATCTAAGCAGTACTTTACCACTCGACAACTCCTGCATAAGGCCCAAATTCGGCCTCATCTGGAACATAATTCTCACCTCTGGGTTAGTGCTCCCCAGTACGCTCTCGATATCGTTGATCGTATTCAAAAGAGAGCGATTAGGCTTATAAATGGTCCGTCCTTAACTTCTCACATACAGTCCCTTGAGCATAGAAGGATAATTTCAGTTCTTTCTTTGTATTATCGTTATTACAACGGCTATTGTGCTACTGAATTATATTCTTTGATACCATCTCGGGGTATCTTTGCGAGAAACACTCGGTTCATTCATTCACATCATCAGTATGCAGTACAAATCTCCACTTGTCGTACCAAACGGGCGCAATCCACATTTTTCTACACGGCTTCTAAACTCTGTAATGATCTCCCTAGTTCCTGTTTTCCTCTCAGTTATGATATGAGAAAATTTAAGGTAGCTGTTCATAGGCATCTATTAGCAATTCATTATCCCTCTATCCATCCTCCTAACTGTTCCTGAGTGCTTTAGCACGATAAGCCAAATTTATCCTGTTCAAGTTCACAATCATAAAAAAAAATTGCCTTCAGGGCTCTTTGTAGAACGAGATGACCTATATATGCTTTGATTTCTATAGCATCAACAGGCACCCACGCTAATATTTTATTAGAATTTGTGGTATTCCAATTATCAATATAAATATTAGCTTTTTTATTTGTTTCCTGAACAATAATTTGGACCATATTGACATTTATGAATAGTGAAAAGATTGTGTCAAAATTATTACTATAGTGTGTAACACCGAATTTTTGTTGTACTATAATTCTTCTTCATAGATTTAATGAATTTGGTAGCACTTTGTACCAAATTGCCAAATTGTACCATCTTTTGCAGTAAATGTTAATTTATCATCGGACTCACTGCTTTCCTTCTGAGGAATATCCTCCTCTGTATCTATTCCAAATTCTTCAAACTCTTCAATGATGTCTTCGTGCTAACTACATTTCAGTGTCGTCTTCTCCGATATCAATTTCATCACTTCAAGCTCTTCTGTGGTAAGTCTATTTTATATTTCGAGGTTTTGCTTTTTGTGCCCAAGCAGATTTTTGATAATAAATTAGGAAAGGAAATTTTATTTTGTAATGAAATTGATGCAAAGTAGACTTGAATGATCGCACATTGAATAATTAAAAGGAGAATTATGTAGGTTTAATATTTGTGGGAAATCTTCAAATAATGTTATGGTGGGGTACAAAATTACCCCACCTGGTCTTAGGAAGATTAAAGATTACGTCGCAAACTAATTTTGCCAATTTGATTACCACTAGCTATCAGGTTAGTAGGTGTCAAATTCTGCTAAATCCGTCAGTTTAAACACCGAGTACAATCATTTTTGTCACTATCTAATTTTTAAATCCGAAAGAACTAATAATGGTTAATCAGTATTCAAATATCGAATATTATGATTTGCATTTTTGTTATGGACGAATGAACAAATGGGGAGTTATTCAGATAGAAATATCCTACATTTTCATACATTTTTCAGCGTGCACAGGAGGCTTGTTGAATATTATTGCTTCAAAACTAATAATAGAAATAGGGGAAGATCTAGAAATGTTAGAACTGTGAAGCAAGAAGCAAGAATTCTTGAGATTATTGAAGATAATTTATAATATAAGATAGGTATAATATAATTGGTGTATAAATGGGTATATATGTTCTCGTAACAAATCGTTAAACTAACTCGAGATACAACCCGTTCACCAAAAATAATGCCTTTGTCTCAGTCGGTAGTTTAAAATAGGCCGGTTCATGTTTTTGCTTTGCTTAATTACCACAATTTATGCTGTGTTATTTCCACTTAACATCAATATAGAAACAGCAATGTAATACTAATAGAAATGATCTCGGACGCCAAGTTGTTTTTTAATTATGCTCGGAATAACCAAACCGAGGTTTACAATAAAAATTTTACCAAAAATGTAAAAAATAAAAAATATACAAACTATGTTTATTAACAGTTAAATTTAGGGTTATATAAAATATATCTTAAAAATAGCCTTATACTAAGAAATCATTAAACTTATAAATACCTGTTACAAAATGTCTTCTTGAGAACCCCTGGTATTGTAAAAAAATAAATGCGGAAATGCAAACCAAGGTGATGTAATCCTTGTATCAATTTTGCGCAATATATCGCAATAACAATGCTTTACGTTGTAAACCTCACCAAAATGGAATTATATTTCTTATAAATTGCTCTTCAAGAAATTTAGGTAATCCAATGTTTATTGCATTCGAAAGTTCAAAATAAATAATGGGATCTACATTTAGATCTGCATTAAAAGCAAAACACAATCATAAAATGAAAGCGTACGTAAAAGTAGAATTAAATGTGCAATTAAAAGCGGTAAAATTAAAGTGTCAAACTAAATAAAAAAATGCCTGCAAAAAGCAAATGTTTTAGATTTTAGTATTACGAGTTAAATATTTCTTACCATTAAATCAATGGCACTTTTCACAAAATTTAGGTGGAATCCCAAAAATGGCTTCCTGCATCAAACAGCGTACCCCGAGAAATGAAAAAATGGACGCTTAGAAAGTCAGATAATGACACGTTGCGCGAAAATATGAGCAGAAAAAAATTATTCAAAGAAGTGGGAGTATAAACCCTTAAGAAGATATGCACTTAAGTTACACCAAAATGCAAATTAAGTTGCCTACCACATACCTATAATTCATTAATAATTAAATTTTTTTTCTTATATTTACAACTAAATGAACGAAGAACATATATTACGGTATATTTTAATACAACTCAAAATGGGTTGTTACAAATCTAGGTACCAGTACTGGAAACATTAGGAATGAGGTACAGTATATAGATGAGCAACCAAATTTTACAAACTTACAAAAGGCATTTAATTCAATGCTCCTCAAGCTTACGTTATAAAAAAAAACAATTTTATACCCACATCTACGTTTCATTTAAGCGACATGAAATTTACTCTTTTAATTTTAAATGCCCTATTCTAAATATCTTAACCAACGAAGTTCGATAAAACGGAAGGAAAAAAGTTATCTAACGTACGTTACCTACTTGAAATTTCCACACCAGGTGAATATACAAAAAAATATTGGGCGATATCGATTTAAGGCGTGATGGTATGTATACCGCATTCCTTTTAAAATTGTCCCCAATCCTTGCTAGGCTTTTAATTTTGTTCGTTATTAATAATTGAAGCCACATGTTTGAATGTTTCGCTGTGTAACATGAAATGCACAACTAATATCTAGTTTGAAGCACTTAAAGCAAAATTATTTAGTTGTGTAGTAATTAAAGTGAATTTGAAATTGGATGTTTAGTACTGGAGCAGAATAGAGTTCAGCTCAGCGCTATATCATTAAATTTTTTTCTGATAACGACATACAATGCAGACTATAATTACCAACATTACAGTCAACTATCACTAATTAACAAACAAAAAGAAAGGTATAAATGCAGTAAATGGTAAAATTCTTTCAGCAAAATTTATATACCTTCAATTTTCAATCAATTTAAAAAAAACATGTATAATTTACACATAAACATTTCTACATTCATATGTTTGGAATATCAAATAGGATATTTTAGTATTTGACGGTTGCTTGCCTAAACATAAAACCTTCCAACCCTATAATTTTTACGTTCACCGTTACTGAATGAGTAACATAGTAAACCTACATTTCAGTGTTGTAAACTTAGAACTACTAAATCAAGAATTTACAGATTTTTTGTGGGACATAAAAATAAATGCAATATATTTTTACATGTTGTAAAATTTCAAAACTGGTATTAAAAGTTGAATTTTAGTACTAAAATCTTTCTTTGTGAATACAAATCAAAACTAATAAAGTTTATCCATCTTTTCTGTAAAACAGTAAAGTATGACGTTCTGTTAGAAAGGACAATTCAGCTTGGCTTTGATGTTAGATTTTAATTAGAGAAAAATTTTTCCTTCCAGTAGTTTTAATAAAAGCTATTTGAAGCGTTAGTGCCTTTTAGTTTTGTCATAATTAAAGGCCAAATTAAAAGACCTTGTCACTTTGAAGTTAAAATGTGCACCAAAAGAATAAAGAGTACATCATTTCATTGTTTTTAAATTAAATTGTTCTAATTTGTGAATTTCACTTAAAGTGACTTTCGTATTTAATACTTGAAAGAAATTTCTGGAACTCGTTAAGGTTACAATTAAGGGATTAATATAAGAACAAGAAGTAGAGAAAGCAGCAGAAAAAATGTATGTTTATATGTTATTACGTCTATTTGTGTTCTAGAGGCAACTTAACGAATGATCAGGCTGTACCAATTTACCCCAAATATAGACAAATCGAGAGAGGCGCGTAATAGTGATAATTTCAGCTATGCTCTTTTTGATCGTTAGCCGGCTGGCGAGGGCGTGTGATCCTTTTTTATAACATTAATGAATAAACTCTTGTGATAAGTTACAGGCCAAATAAGAGCATCCAGTCCGTATAGGTAATTTGTGCTACGGCATAGCTCAGTGGTGTGGGTGGGGTTCTTACTTATTGTTGTGAATGGGGCACTCGTCCCAACTCCAATATCGTCAAAATTGGTTAAAACTGTCAAAAAAGTTCCACCTATTAAAAATATTTATAGCGGGAAAACATCATGAACAGATCTTAGAATGGCCTAACAGGAAACCACACTCGAGAATAAACTACTCTAGTACTAAAAATTCTATTCCAATAATATTTGCGCGAAGTTGACCTAAATTCCAATGAAATTCTAAGCTAAAATTATTGTATCTTGAAATACCAAAATAACAAGATATAACTATGTCGTTGGATAGCTTTAAAAAAATTTAATAAATGGGTGTTAAATAAATGAGTGTAAACATGTTCTCGTAACAAATCGTTAAACTAACTCGAGATACAACCCCTTCACCAAAAATAATGCCTTTGTCCCAGTCGGTAGTTTAAAGTGGGCCGATTCAATCTTTTGATTTGCTTAATTACCACTAATTTATGCTTGGTTATTTTCACTAAACATAAATAATAGAATTTACCAAAATGTAAAAATAAAAACATAAACAAACTGTTTACTAACATTTAAAATTAGAATTATATACAATATATAACTAGTTATAGCCTTAAATTACTAAATAATGGTTATAAATACCTGTTTGAAAAATGTTGTACACAAACTTTTTAATAACCTCTGGTATCTAAGCGATTACCGAAATGTAAACCAAAGGTGATATCATCTTTGCAACAATATTGCGCAACATCTCGGATTGTTTCAAAAATATTTGGATTTCCCCAACCATTCGAGTTGTCGTATGAACTGAGGACATCTTACCAGCTATATGTTTTTTCTTTGCACTTGGTACTTTGTCAGAGAAAATCGCAAGAGGGACTAGCTCCTCAGATATGTACCATACGTGCCGTTCAAACACCTTGAAAGCGGGCTTGCTTATTTCTTCATCAACTGTTTCGTACTCTTTTAGGTCCAGCCATAGCTTTATATCATTTGAAGGTGCTTCTGCAGTCGAGAGTGCTTTAATCCAAGCAGCAGTATACAACAGAGCACCAAAGGTCACAAGAAGCTTCAGTAGCGCTTTTTCTCTTATTGTTAGATTGAATAAATAAATAAATGTTTAGGCTTAAATTAACTTTGCCATCCATCGAGCATGATGGACTGGGAAAGGGGCTCGCCAATGCATTTTTGCTGGAGGTGTACCTAAAACTGCCAAAGTTAACTCAATAAGCTATTTGAAGGTATCTCGTGGTTGTGTCTGCCATTTATCTACTTGTAGTAGATATTCTACAGTATTACGTTTAAAGTAATCAATTTCTTGATCAGTTGCAAGACTTTCATTTCCTTTAATTCCGTTCCAGTTGCTCTTAAATATTTTAAACAACTGAATGTTAGGTGCAGAAGATGGCCCAAGACACAAAGAAAATACGTTAGCCAAAATAATTTCCATTGCATGATGTCTATATACAAGCCACAATAATTCCCTTCCAAGAGTGCATGCACCATTGAATGGCCAGACTTGACGGCGCTTGCGCCAAATCACATGCCATGTACTTGATCAACTACACTACATTGTTGAAGTGTATTAAATATTGCTTCCTGCACCTGTATTATTATCCCGACCATTATCCTCTCTAGCAACCAGTAGTGTGACCAGTACCTCTGACCAGTATCCCTTAACCAGCGTTAATAACCTCAGACACTCAGGCACTTCAACATACATTAGGCACTCTTATAATTATTACGCTTATCTTGACCAGTATTTACGAATTTGCCCGACCAGTATTACGAGCATCCCCAACCAGACATATCAATACATATCCCCTACATCCATCCCGTACTTATTTGTCTATGCACACTTTTGCGTATCACTTTCTTGGTGGTCAAACGCCCCAGGGAAGGTGTGTAAAAGAGACAAGGGTAAGAAGTACCTACTTTTCCGGGGGTTATGCCATGAAAAACTAAATGTTTAGAAGCCAAGAATCGCCCCTTTGTGGCTATACGATCCCTTCACATGATAATAAAATACGTTCATTCATACTGTGCTCTTGGTGCTGCCCACGCCCCGAGATCGGTACTGAATGATGGTTGAAGGACATAGTTAATCAGACGGAGGTTATGCCCTAAATAATTAGCCAGTTCTACATAAAAGAAACCTGCCTCAGCGATATTAAGACGCCATAACGTTGCCGGCAGTTTCGACTCTGAATACGATACTACCGTTCCCGAAACATCACTCCGATAATCTCACTAATTACCTGATTTAATTATAAAAAAACCAGACTTGTATATATAAAGACCTGACTTGTATATAAAATCTCAGTTTCCTGTTATGATTTTACTCATAAGCAATTAACTAATAATAATAAAAATAACTTTCATACAAATTTACAAATACACATCCAACACCCACCTGTTAGTAATTCCTTTGTAAGCCTACATATATTTAATTCCACTGATATCACCTGTTTATTATAATTAACCTTTTTAGTAATTAAAATTCCACGTATTACTAAACATCTGTTTAGTTATATATGTATGTATTTGGAGTAATACCGATATAAGGCTGAATTCTGAATTCGCAATACAGCGTCGTACCATAGTGGTTTGATCACCAGGGGCACCATAATCATTCCTAATTTCAATATTTAATTAAGTTTATTTATTTTGTTTCCGTTTAGAGTATTCTTTATTTTATATTATTGTGACATAATAAATTTGTTATATTTTATTTCCAAGGTAGTGACAATCTTGAATCTCTACCCGAGAATCAAAGCGAGAGCAACAAAGAACAAAGAATAAATTTTGAGAGCTGAAAGGCTTGAGAAACTTCATTTACTTATTAGATTGTCAAGGAAGATAACATGATAATCCGATTTAATCAAGAACATGATAATTAGAAATATTTGTGCACGAATTTTCGTTTTGTATTACAAGTGTTTTGTAACTGTCTTTTCATATTAATTGAGTCGATCGACCTATTTCCACAGTTTTTGCTTTTTGAGCGCGACGTTTCGGAAGCGCACTCAGCTTCCATCATCAGGCTTAGTTCTGAGAAGGTCTGATTGCGCACTTGAGTCCAAATCATATGTTATATAATTTTTTTCCAGGCACTTGACTACTCTCAGATTCGAACTTTGTACCTTTTACTTACTAGTCTGACACCTTTACTGCTGAGCCTAAATCTTTTCGTGGTTGCGCAGAAGTTTATTGCGCATATTTCGCCGTAACTCCTTGAGCGGGTGTATTGCACTTAAGCTCTTTGCACATTATTGGGATGCATATGGGTTTCACTTCCACACTTATTGGATTTTCTGCTAGTGTGATGTATGTGGCTACTTTGAGTTGTGTTCTCGTCCTTTGCCACTATTTGTATGTTATCCCATTGGATGCGGTGGTCTTCGTTCCAGACAGACATGTTCGGCGGTTCTTGATCTTTCTGTTTCACCCTTGCGGATATTGTTCTTATGTTCCTATTCTCTCACTTTGAGTGGAATGCTGCTCTCTCATATGTGCTTGGCCGCATTCGCATGGTAGGTTGTATAGATAATTCTTCGAATTCTGATCTTCATTGTGTGGTTTGGTTTTGAATAGTATTGGCCTGAGCGTACTGTTCGATCTGAAGGCAGTGCAAGCCTTGTATTTTCTGCCTATCCTTCGTAGTTTGTCTGAGGTACCTTGTATATATGGTATTATCGCTGTATATTTAGGTTCTTCTTCTTCAGTTACCCTTTCTCTGTATACGTTAGGTGTTAAATTTGAGTAGACATTTTCTTTGAGTGTTCTATCGATATTTCTTTTTCTTTGATCAGGTCCTCTTGTTTTGATCATATTGTTGTTGCTCTATCGTGCAAGCATTTTGCCACGCCTAACTTCACGTTTTTGTGGTGATTGGAGTTGTAGTGTGGGTACCTCCCCGTGTGGGTAGGTTTTCTATATAAACTTGTCGTGAAAGTGTTGTGTTTCGTGTGTACAAGTACATCCAGGAATGGCAGTCTTTGTTCCGACTCAAATTCCATTGTGAATGTGTGCGGCTATTTAGATCATCCAGAAATTCATCTAGCTTATGCTTGCCGTGTTGCCAAACTACGAAAGTATCGTCCACGTATCTAAGCCACATCCTTGGTTTCTCTGTAAATTCGGATATCGCTTGGCCTTCAAAGTCTTCCACCCCAAACTCTTGTTGGCAGAATTTGTCTTCTACCTGGAAATATGTAGTTCTAATGCATATTGTCAGAAGTTCCATTATTGTGTTTACCGAGAGTTGCGTGCGTTCGTCCAACGTTTCATCCTTTTCCAGTTTGTCCCTTATGATAGTTAGTGCGTTATCGGTAGGCACATCTGTGAATAAACTCACAACGTCGAAGCTTATCAGTGTGTCTTTGTGGTTTGATTGTTGGTTTCTGATGGTTTCCACTAAGTGCTGCGTATTCTTGACCATAGACTCGGTTTTTCCCGATAAAGGTGTGATGATACCTAGCAGATAGTGTGCTAACGGGTGACAAAGTGAATTTCTCGAGCTCACAATTGGTCTCAGAGTAATTCCTTGCTTATAAATCTTTGATAGGCCGTACAGATGCGGAGGTTTGCTGTAGTGTGGAGTAAGTCTGGTTCTCTGGTGATCGGAGAATTCCCCCTTACGTTTTGCCAGCTTCAGGTATATCCCTTTCGATTGATGGTATGGGGCCTTTTGGTATTTTCTTGTACTCGCCCCCGTCTAGTAGTTCTTGGATCTTACTGTAAGTGTCTATATCCATTACCACAGTCGCGTTTCCTTTGTCTGTCAGGAGAATTTTGATCTTTGATTCATTCTTAAGAGAAATGGCCACTCTCCTTTCTAGGTTAGAAAGGTTAAGTTTAATTCGCCTAGATCTAACTAGGACTGATCTAACCTTACTTCTGTATTCTTCGGCTTCTTCAGGATCTTTCATAGCTCGCATAGTTCAAGTCTTTGTCCAGAACCTGCATTTCGTTCTCGTTCAACTGACAGTGTTTTTTAAATTGATGTTGGTTGGTTCTTTCTTCTCCTTCATTAGCTTTTTGAGTTTCTTCTGCTGAATTTCCTTCTGCATTGCCTTGGCTTTCGAATATTTACTTCTGGTAGGCTTTTATAATGTTTTCACCTGCTGAAAAGAATAGATTGTTGGTTCAGGATTGGTGGTTTTAAGACAAGCAATGTATTTTATAAGGAATGACATTTTTCCGTTAAGTTAAAAATAAAAGTTTTCCCTCTTTTGAGTCCATCTGGGTTAGGGTAATGTACTTTATTATGTTTTTGCACAATGATACGATATTTGTGAAATTTTTGCGCTTGTAATACTAAGATAATATACCTCTTTCATGTAGGTTTTTTTTGCTGAGTTGTAGACCCTACAATAGCAATGTTTTTAGAATGCTTAAGTTGTATATACCTCTTACTTATGACGGCA
The DNA here is from genome assembly GCA_036346205.1 of Vesta saturnalis. NCBI lineage: Eukaryota > Metazoa > Arthropoda > Insecta > Coleoptera > Lampyridae > Vesta > Vesta saturnalis. The sequence goes on along the minus strand of JARFJB010002254.1, from coordinate 2,618,772 downwards.
TACTTGATGCTTATCAGTTTTTGTTTTTGTCGGATGGTTCACCAAACACAGACTTAATTTTATTTGGCTGTGACCCTGGATTAACGAAAGTAGTATGCCTAGTAAGGAACGTTTCGTGGGCGATTGGGTGTGTCATGTAGGTAAGCACTCCCTTGCGTACCGTCTAGTTGCCCAAGCATTGTTTCTTTTTTCACTTAGACGAATAATGGCTCGGTTTGATAAAAGCGGAATAAGTTGAACAAGTATTGCTGGAAGCGGCGATAGGGATGATGGTAGTTGGATTGATCAAAGGGGATTATTTTGGAACAGGTTCAGGTATATCGGTTTGCATTGAAAACTGTCATCATGTTACACAATAAAATCGCGCCAATTTTGGCCAAGGTAAGCAGGTTGCCAAGTAACTGCAATGGGGATGGTGGCGTTTCTTTGTAAGACGTGAAATAACTTAAATTTAACTTCAAAAACATTACACTTACTATAAGAACAAATAACAAACTTCAGTCCGGACAAATAGTGTTTAGGTGCCACCACAATCTGGAATTTCTCTAAAGTATGTAATTTTCGGTAAGCTTTTAAGCTAACCCTACTCGATGGTGGAATATATGACTGTACCTTGCTCGATAAAGTAATACACAATTTAATCTCAAACCTCCATTACGTACAACACACTTTCTGTTTGAGTACGTTAAACTTTATTCCGGTAACCTTAATAAATTTATCTTAATCCAGAACAACAAAACAAATGCACCTGGAATCAATTTTGATACCCTTAAATTCACTTATGGATAAAAACAAACTTTTCCAAAGATTTGGAAAATTTTTAAACAGATAGCGGCGGGCTAACGTTGCAGCTCCGCACGTCGGTGTGATGCAGTACTGGAAATCTTGGTAGTGTTGTCATTGGCTGTGTACGTAGTTATCGGTGGTGTAATAAATGTTGTACAGTGTACATGGTCATTGGAAATACAGGCAGTGATGTAGACGGGGGCACATTAATTAGGTAGCGCACGCCCTTGCGGAAAATTAAGGGCTACAGTTGCAACTCCAAACTTATAAGCTTCTAATATAGATTTGACCTTAAGAAGATCATACACTCATTTTGACCCGGTCATTATTGGGGAACGGATTGTAAATTGAATTTTCCCCAAAAAGTATCTGAAGTGTACACACACATATATATATATATATATATATATATATATATATATATATATATATATATATATGTAAACACCTTGAAATAGGGATTAGTCTACTTACGAATAAATATGGTTTCGTATTCTGGACCAAATTAGTCAATTAGTAGTGAAAATTAAAAAAATGGTCCATGCTCGGGCGCCAAATTTGTAACTCTCTATGGAGAAGGTACATTTAACGTTTTACCCCCACTTATGGTTTAATTTGACATCTAATGTCGACTAATGTTATTCGAATTTGTAATTTGCGCAATTAAATGTGAATCAATGAAATAAAATAGAACAATGGTTACACATACAATTAACAATTAGATTTATGTATCAAATTTTCAAATAGTACGTGTCAAAAACGTTGCAGTTTCCGGAAACAGAGATAAAACATTGCAATTCTATTGTTAACATTATTTTTCTTCGTTAGCATTAATATAAAAAAATTTCAGTAAACTAGTGTTTAAGGTTGTTTCCATATGGCTTTAATTAATACTGAGGGGTAACTTTAAAACGAAAACCAAATAATGCGAAATGGATTACTTTAATGTGTCGTAGTTAATTGCAGTGTTCATACAACCGTCAAAAGCGTTTAATTTATGAAGTCCATTTGTTCATCTCATACACATTCAAATTGTTAATCTATGAAACATGTTACAATTTGAGTAACGCTAAAACAACACAGAAAATTGGTAAACCATATTATGTGGTTTATAGTCAATACTGATGTTAATTAAAATGTACAATACTTGGTGACCTGTAATTATTGTGCTAATGTAATATACCTACATACAATGTTGGTAGTAATTAAATTAAAAAGCTGAGACAAAAATTACATTGTACTCCTACAGTTTATGTTGGTGTAATTTACATAACATCATTATAAGTACTGTCAACCCTAAGATTTATTATATTAGTATTATACGAAGATTCTGTCGACCTTTACGTGCGTTCTCAGTGATAATTCTGGATTAAAGCGTAGTTAATTACTATAAATATAATATTGATATTACATACACTAAAAAAAACGTGCACCATGATTCCATATTTGAGGTAAAGCTTTATTACGATTATGATCGGTTTGTTTTCATAATTACAGTAGTAAATAACAGAATGTGGAAATGGCAACTATATTTTAAAATTACAAATATTCACTTCGATCTGTAAACATTCACATATCCCGACTACGTCGTTCCCTTAAAGGGTAATCAACCCCGTAATTTGCCTCATAATTTACTTACCATAAACAGTTTCTCTCCCCATAGTCCTACCTTTGGATCTCTCTCGCTTACGTAAGATTTATGAACTAATTTGACACACCCTTTTAGTCCTAAAACATTTTATCTTTCTTTTCTCCGTTCCGCTTTCTAATGAATTCCACCACCTATTTTGTGGTCTCAGTTTTAACTTTACCCACATATATCTGTTTATTTAATCCTTCCTGAACATTCCTTGTCTAACCGTTGAAACACGAGCAGTCATAAGCTAATTAACTAATTATTAATTAACTAATAGATCGAACCCCGGGCTTCTTTGGACCATTTCGCCGTTTTCAAGAAACAGTAGTGATCACTGGGAAGCAGTAAAAGGGGTTTAAATTTTCATGCAGGGATCATCGAGCCCAGAAACAGACACATGAGAAAAAGTATACATTTGATTACTTTATTTTAATTTATACTATCAACTCCCTCCTTTTCGGTCGGTTCCCAATCTGTAAGCCCTTATTCAGCGGGGTGTAAGGTTGCACTCCGGCGGGGTCTGCCCTTATATACATGGTCATTTTACTTATCCCAAGTTCTCCATCTACCAACCAACTACTGTAAAATATAGTAATCCCTTTAGTAATCCCGTTATCCGGCGATGGCGTCCTTGGCGACGCTTCTGGAGACACCAACACCGACAATAACTACAACTGCAGTTCGAGTTACCACTAGAATATCACCTTTATCTTCAACTTCTAACAACGCGGCTTCATTTTCAATCTCATCCTTGACCTCCAGCTATCATACCTCATCCAAATCCTGGCATTGTATTCGCAATATCAAAGAGGCGTTACTTCATAGAGGCAACTGTTTACCCTTCCAGCTCCTGTGTTTAGAGCAACTACGATTCGAATATGGCATTACCGCTCTACTCGTTACTTTCTAACCCATTTAGGAGAGGAAAAATCCGTTCAAGATATCTTTGGTTCTCCTTCCGTAACCATAACTTATATTTCAGTTCCTACTCACAACTTTTCCAAACCCACAAATACCTCCGTAAGGCGCAATCTGCGAGGCTTAACCGTGACATCACTCTACCAGGGATTATGTAGGACATTGGTCTCACGTATGTTATCCGGCTAATCTCTAGATCCATGAGTCGTCCCATATCCTGTGTCAGAACCTTACATCGGCAAACGTAATCTCAGTAAGCCTCACCATGCTCCCATGCTCAAACCCGATCCTAAATAGTCGTCTACTTGTACCTCCACCTACCCACAGCATGACTTACTTATACTAAATGTGATTAGCTTCGTAGCAATATAGTTTTTAGACAGGCGACTGTACTGTGCTTAGATCGGCACAAAAGTGTGTTTCAATACTCTCTTGTTGTCCAGAGTAAACCGCCTAATGTGTCCCTAACCCTTTTTCCTGTGTATTTCTGTAACTAAAATAACAATAGAGACCATTAGTGCAGGTGGCGTTTGACAAACATGCCGCTTCAAGAAAACTCACTTAACACGAGCCAAATACAAATTCTAGCCATGTTCGATAACAATGTTACTAAGTGAGGGACTCTCAACATAACGCATTGCAACACCTATCTACACAACCCCAGCAGTGGCATATAAGCAGCTGTACTCCTAAAGCACAACCGATAACTTTCCGTCCTATCTGCCGCTTGTAACCACAGCACATCATACTTCAACCATTGCGGTTGTATTATGCTATTAAAAGCCTGCTGACCATAACTCCCTTTCCAGTCAGTTATTGGACCGCATCTCCTAACATTCACAACGCAGTCCTACTAAAAGACATCAATGCCCCCCCTGCACATACAATTCGGAGACACAACAGACGACTAAACTATAACATCATCCCCATACCCGATCACAGGCTTTGCTCTGTACGACTGATTCAGTACTTCAATCACAACTACCACATTAAGATCGCAACCACCCTTGATCAATTTTTGTGGTTGAAACATCTCTATGGTCGCCAGTTTCTCCAAGACCGAATACATAGTCCACCATTAAACACCACGCACATCATAGGCAGAGTCGTACAAGACTTAACCCCGCAATTTTCACAAACACCATTGACATTACTAAGAAACAACTTCCTCTTGGTATCTTTCCCTGAATTGAAGAGAAACAACCAATATACTGTCGATTTCAGAAAACCAGAGACGACATACGCAAAACCAAGTACAACAGATTTATTAGACTATTAAATCTTAGAGTAGAAACCAACGGATTTGCCAAAAACATTACATCAAAGGAAGTTAAAGTCACTACCACAAAGGCCACAAAGTATGTCACATGTTCAACATCTTGATTGAAATATAATTTTCATCAAAATCTCCCCTAACCAACCCTCACAGTAACATTTTCGTTTCAGATCACAAGAAAGCCCGCTTGTTTGGCATTAACCTGTAATACACTGATGATCTGTCATTTGAGGATTTCAGAAACCAAGATTACCGATTACAAAAACTACCCGATGATGACCTTTTGTTGGCTACATTTCACAGAACCAAACTGCAGAATCCTTTAGATATGGAAAAAATTCTATTCAAGGACGAAACAGACTTAATAAACGAATGCTTAAGAATCTACCACCAAACGATATTGAAAACCTAGCCACAGATACCTAAACTTATCCTATTTTCTGAAAAAATAAAAATCATGACACTTAAATCTAGATCCGACCCTCTTGACCCTTGTTTTACAAACCGATCTTTTTGGTGAGTATCTGAAACTATACCGTCCCGAAATCACTTCAAAGCAAACTACCTCATACTAAATAGCCCGTTAGGATTTAGACCAAACCGTTCACGCAACGATTTCCTCGCAGAACTTTACACAGCGTTACAAAGCGTTCAGCTATCAGAAAATGTGCAAACCGAGTACTATGCGGACGATGAAGGATTAAGCATAGAAACAGAATGGATTAGAGTTAAAAATAAAAAGCGCAATGCAAGTTCTTCTCCACAAAAACATAAGCTTAAAAGTAGCAAAATGGCTACTTAACCATAAAATAAGCCACGACCAGTTATAATTCATAAGTTGAAAAGCTATAATACTTTAGCTTAAATTCTTAAAGAAAATACGTTTCAAGCCATATATACTTTCAGGGGGTAATTTGAAACTTAATGTGGAAGACGAAACTGGCTACTAGAATCTAACAAGATTTCTCAACAGTACCGAGCTCGAATGGTACTCATTCGGAGATAAACAAACAAGACTGATTAAAGTCGTCGTAGGAAAAGTACATCAGACATGTGAAACTAAAGACATTCAGGAGTACCTAAAATTTTAAGGTTTTAAAATAGTGGAAGTGAGACAGCAGCTTAAATGGAAAACTAAAACACCATCACCCTCTACGAGCTATCGTTCTGTAAAGATGTAGATATTAAAAAAATACTATACATAAAGCTTTTAAAAAACCCAAGCTATTACCGCAAGGTGCGTAAAATGCGCAGGTAAACACCACACAAGACATTCAAAAAACACAAAAATGCGAAACCTAGGTTTATTCACCTAGGTGGAGCTCCCTGGAATTATAGATGCAGTGTTACAGCAATTACTCTTCAAAAGTTGGGACGCAAAAGTGGAACAAGATACCTCAAGAAGGAATTCTGGTTTAATTATGCAGGGGGTTTTATGTGGTACAGGATATACTGAGGGTATAAATTTTAATTCCCTTATAGCCAAAGTGGAAACCTCAGGGCTACATAAAATTATTCTTATTTTATTCTAGATATTTCGAGCCAATTGGGTCAATTCTAAATACGTAAAATTTAGTAGTACGGGTTTTTAATTTGGCGTTCCAGATGTATTAGCTACGTTTGATCTCCTCAGGCGATGGCTTTAAACCCATTTTCTAGTAAGGAAGATCGACAACGAATTCACGCTACCGTCGAAGTGATTCGTCCAATAGCCTAAACTCGGTATTTGTTGCTAGTCCTTTTTTTGCGTCAGTTTAATTTTTAAATGATTTAGTGGCAAGGAGAATTGACAGGTATCTCAACTGTGTATCTTTATTACTAAAAGTTGTATTGAAATATTAGAATGCTTTCTAACAATGCTGACAAGTTGCATTGAAGGCTGCTTTAAGAGCGCGGGTCGAAATTATATTTGTCGAATGCGGAAAAATTTTGGTAGAAATGCAGGAATGCTGACATAGTAACAAATTACAACAGAAAAGCGGAGTTGCAGAGAAATATTCTGCTAGAATATTCTGTAGGAGAAGTGTTCTGCAGAGCAGTGGAGGTCTACAGAGAACTGTTCTGCAGATAAGTGTCGAATTATATTTAAACTATCGCTTTTATACTTCGTGATGAAGTGAGGTTTGGGAAATTTAGACGCGATGGCTTTGCATACGTTGAAGGGGGGACTGGTGCGTGCGCGAAAGTGACCTTGTTACCGCATCTGGATACTGAAACTAAATAAATTCTAAATAAATTATTATCTTCATGATTTTAAAATAATAGAAACTTTTACACTCAATAACGAACCAAACGTTAAAAACACTCGCTATTGGGCCCAAGAAAATCCTCGAGTGAATATTAGTACGCGGACTCGGTATCCTCAAAAAATCTATATCTGGGCGGGTATTTTTAACAATATCATTATTGGTCCGTTTGAAATCGAATGGAATTTAAATTCGGGAACTTATTAGCAACCAAAGGTGGATATGCATTAGAAGAAGTTTCAAGAGAAAATCAGGAGACCTGGTTTCAACAAGACGGCTATCCTGCGCATTTTGGTTTAGATGTTTAGAAATTTTTTAAACGATTCGCTTCCAAATCGTTGGGCGGTATTGTACGTTGGCCTGTCAGATCTCCTGATCACGCCCTTGCGACTTCTTCTTGTAGGGACACCTTCAAAGCAAAACTTATAAAAGGCGCCACCCAAATACCAATTCTTTGAGGAAGGTAATACAAAACGAGTGCCGGTTAATTACCCAAAGACAATCAGCTAACGCTAGAAGAGGTTTTTATAATAGATTGAGGTATTCTTCGTTTCAAAACGGGGGTATGTTTGAATATTTATTGTAATTTTATTTTACTTTGTCTTTCTTTAAACAATAAACCATTTGATTGATATCGTTAGCTTTTCTGTCGATTGAATTGACGAGAGGAATTTGCGAAAACGTTGATTCCAATGTTAAACCCAGTGCAACAGAAAAATTTTAGACTTATTAGAGCTTTAGAATTACTTCTTTTCCTGAATAAAATGAAAGCATTCACCAGAGATGCTTCAATAAAATATTTCGTATCTCTTTATAAAACCATCAGTGCTCACACAACAATCGGACTCTCCTCTTTTTAGGCGCTTATCATTCGCTAAATCAGTTAATAAATTTCAGATTGTAGTTTCCTTTCTAGTTGGACAGAATTAAAATAGTTGTCATTATATACACGATTATCCTATCCGACTAATGTTCTTGTTAGATTTTGTACTACCCTACCTCCTAAATTTTTTTCCGTTATATCGCCTATTTTGGCTGCATAAATTTGTAATGCACATGCGTGTCCAAGCCATAAAATAAACTCTTAATTCGTCGCGAGCAGACCTATAGTTACGATAACTGGGCATTCTTTTCACACCCATTATTAGATTTATGACGATACATGGTTTTACTTCTTTCACAGTAGTACACCGACACTAGACGCCATCTTGGATTTTGACGTCACAAGACCGCCCACGTGGGGGACCGCTTTTTCCACTCTTATTTTTTACTCGCTTACGTGTAGGACGTGTTTTTTCACCCCTATTTTTGCACATCCACGTGTGAGACCGCATTTTCAACCCCTAATTATTTTTTATATACCCTCGTGTGAGACCGTATCCTTTCTTTTCGAAGGCCCTTTTCAACCCTAATTATTTTTTACCCGCTTACGTATAGGACGTGTATTTTCACCCCTATTTTTTACACAACCACGTGTGAGACCGTAATTTCAACCCTATAGGTCAACCCTAATTATTTTTTACTCGCTTACGTGGAGGACCGTATTACCTTATTTTTATTATTTCTTTTGGGGGTTAAACCTTATGGCTGTATTAAGGACCTTTTGACAGCTAGGACTTTTTTTGGTTGTTAACGTGAGGACTGGGGTGGGGGTTGGTCTTGCCTTAGAACTGTATTTAGGGTTGGAGCTTAGGGCTGGTCTAGGGATAAGTCTTAGAGTTTGTTCTTGGTGCTGAGGCTGGAGCTAGGGATAAGTCTTAGGGTTGTTTTCTGGTAATTATCTTTAGCCTTAATTAAGGTCCTTTTGGTTGTAACCCTGGAGGTTAGGCAATTGTGCATGCTCTTTTAAATCCTATCTTGTAAAACACGTTATCTCTCTCTCTCTCTCTCTCTCTCTCATGGCTCTTTCTCATTCACTCACATGCAAACAAATTAATTAACAATCAACCAACCTTTTAAATCCTATCTTGTAAGACATGTGTAGGGTTTCGCTCTCTTTCTCTCTCACTCACTCACATGTAAACAAATCAATCTCAATCAATCAACCAATCAAAATGAATAAAATGGGGATCATAACTTACAACCACATTCATACAGGTAACGGTAATAAAACGGCATCCTTAATGGTAGCTGATCATACCCTTCTCTCCCTCTTTCTCTATCTCACACATTACTCTTTCCTAAAACGAAGCAAACAAAGCAATTAAGTAATTAACCAGATAAATCTCAAACAAATCAATTAACAATCATACATGCGAGCGTGCGTACGTGCGAGCGTGCTTACGTGCAAGCGTGCGTGCAAGCGTGCGTGCGTGCGAGCGTACGTGCGAGATAGCGTGCGCGCGTGCCTTCGTGCGGGCGTGCTTACGTGTGAGCGTACGTACATGCGAGCGTGCGTACGTGCGAGCGTGCGTACGTGCAAGCGTGCGTGCAAGCGTGCGTGCGTGCGAGCGTACGTGCGAGCTAGCGTGCGCGCGTGCGTCGCGATGCGTGCGAACGTGCGAGCTTATGCGTGCGTGCGTGTACGTGAGTCGTAAACGTGCGAGCTTACGTGCGTGCGTGTTATAGTATATTTATGCGTTATAGTTGCGAGCATGCGTCGTATTCGAGCTTACGTGCGTGCGTGCGTGATGTGTACGTGCGTGAGTGCATACGTGTTTTCGTTTGATCCTCGTGCTAAAGCAGTGCTAGCTTGCGTGCATGCGTACGTGATTTCGAACGGTTGTAGCATTTCAGAGCTCTATCGAAATCAATTAAATTTAAGAATAATCCCATATCTATGTAATAATAGACGTAGTATAAAGGTAACATATTTTAAATGTATTTAATGTGTAATCACTGTTTAATGAGTTTTTACGTAACCTGAAGATTCAATTATTTAAAAAGTAATTTCAGCGTTAGAAAATTTTTAAAATATTTGTGTTTTGAATGTAAATTTGTTTAATTTAAAATTGTCAATCCGGGTACACAGATATTTGATGTATTTTACATTTTGTATATGATTTCTAATATTGATAGTGTGTACCAATCTGTTTTATTTCATTTTGTAGATACTGTGATCTTAACAGCGTAATCGATCGTTATTTAAAAGCACCTTGCGTCTATGTACAATATAAATTACCCTTTGAAAACTGTTGTTGTTTTATTTATTTATAATACCAAGACGATATTTGTTTATACATAATATAAACTATGTGTGTACATCAGAACAACCCTAATAATAAAACATTAATGACCTATTGGTCATCCTTGCTATATATCGTTAAAAGAAATGTATGTGCTGATTAGGTATTAAAGGTTTTACATATACAATATGAGTACTTTTACTTTCTAAAATTAAATTACGGGAAAAACTTTAATAGCTATTTATTATACGTGTAAACGTAAAACAGAAAGTTGTTTTTAGTGTTGTCATATGTTTAACAGAAATCAGTTGTTTGAGTACATGTGAATCATGCCTCTAAAATTTGTTTTCAGTGCAGAATTAGCGGGTACGATTTAGTCTTTGTTTTTATTTATTTAAATGTACATGTTCAATTACAGCTGATACATACCTTTTTAAATAATAACTGCCTTGGATACCTGGGATCTGTGTATGTGTGTGTGTGTATATATATATATATATATATATATATATATATATATATATATATATATATATATATATATATATATATATATATATACAGTGATGATACTTCAACCCAATAAAGGTAAAACTACTATTTTTTAACATCGATAATAAAAGCCTTAAAACCTGTTATTGTTTTATTACCGTCACCTATAACAATACGGATGTAAATTATGACCCATTTTATTGATTTGGCTGATTGATTGTTAATTGATTTGTTTGAGATTTATCTGGTTAATTACTTAATTGCTTTGTTTTCTTTGTTTTGGGAAAGAGTCATGTGTGAGATTAGAGAAAGAGGGAGAGAAGGGTATGATCAGCTACCATTAATCATTCCGTTTTATTACCGTTACCTATATGAGTGTGATTGTAAGTTATGATCCCCAGTTTATTCATTTTGATTGGTTGATTGATTGAGATTGATTTGTTTACATGTGAGTGAGTGAGAGAGAAAGAGAGCGAAATCCTACACATGTCTTACAAGATAGGATTTAAAAGGTTGAGAAAGAGCCATGAGAGAGAGAGAGAAAGAGAGAGAGAGAGAGGGATAGAGAGGAGAGGAAGAGAGAGAGATAACGTGTCTTACAAGATAGGATTTAAAAGAGCATGCACAATTGCCTAACCTCCAAGGTTACAACCAAAAGGACCTTAATTAAGGCTAAAGATAATTACCAGAAAACAACCCTAAGACTTATCCCTAGCTCCAGCCCCAGCACCAAGACCAAACTCTAAGACTTATCCCTAGACCAGCCCTAAGCTCCAACCCTAAATACAGTTCTAAGCCAAGACCAGCCCCCACCCCAGTCCTCACGTTAGCAACCAAAAAAAGTCCTAGCTGTCAAAAGGTCCTTAATACAGCCATAAGGTTTAACCCCCAAAAGAAATAATAAAAATAAGGTAATAGGGTCCTTCACGTAAGCGAGTAAAAAATAATTAGGGTTGACCTATAGGGTTGAAAATACGGTCTCACACGTGGGTGTGTAAAAAATAGGGGTGAAAATACACGTCCTATACGTAAGCGGGTAAAAAATAATTAGGGTTGAAAAGGGTCTTCGAAAAGAAAGGATACGGTCTCACACGAGGGTATATAAAAATAATTAGGGGTTGAAAATGCGGTCTCACACGTGGATGTGCAAAAATAGGGGTGAAAAAGCACGTCCTACACGTAAGCGAGTAAAAAATAAGGGTGGAAAAAGCGGTCCCCCACGTGGGCGGTCTTGTGACGTTAAAATCCAAGATGGCGTCTAGTGTCGGTGTACTACTTTTCACATTTTAGCTGTAAATGCATTCAAATTGTCTCCAGATTTTTAAAGAGCAGAAGTCTAGAAGACTCAGTGAAAGATGTGAAGAAAGATATTGGTAGGTGTTTCGATGTCATACTCGAGGTTTGCTCCGCATTGTTCGGCAAATATTTGGATACAGTTGGACACAGACTTAGTTCAAATAGTAGTTTTGACCAATTCTCTTACGCGAATTACAGACAGTGAAAGCTCGTCTTCACTATCCGAAGCCTCCACGTCGTTATTGTTTAGTGGAATAGTATCGCCAAAATTTTATTGCCATAGAATCTAAATAAAAAAAATCAGATTCGTCTTGCCTATTATGAGGATTTGCAAAAATTTCGTTTTCAATTTCATCTTCACTGACGTCAGCTAACTCAATGTCGTTGTCCGTAGGAATTTATTTTACGTCAGTGAAAAGGTCATTCGAATTTAAATTTTTCAAGAATATCATAAGTTTCTAGTGTGCCCAAACGAAACCACCTAATATTTTACATCAAAATGAGCATTTATTTTTTAGCGAACTAATTCTTTCTAATAGAAAACCATAGCCACGTCATTTTACTAATGAGTAAAATCAAAACTTACCAGCCATTCTTGCAAAATATTGTTTTCGTGCACAAAAAAAACTAACCCTTTTTATTACTCGCGTACCACGTGCACATACAGACAGATCTAATATACCAACAATGAAAATATAACCAATTAAGTAAAATTTGTGTTAGAGACCATCCCCGCGCCTACGCCACATATCGTGTCCCCGCTGTAAAACCACTAGACGCTTGAACACAAATTTAATTTTAAGTGTTCTCGCCGTGCGACCACTAGGAAACAAAGAGTTAAGGTATTTATTTCATACTACAGAATAAAAGAAAACATTATGCTAATCAATATTTACGGCAAAAGTTTTAACCTCTAATTATCGTAAAAACATATTCTACTACTTTAATTCTCGTTAAGCAGCTTCAAAACTTTTGTAGAATACTTTTTTTGGTATCAAGTTTGATTTTATGCAAAACTTTCTTAAGCTCAGCACTACAACCATGACATACTTTATATATAAATTTTTAAAGCTCTTGTTTTAAAGTTTAAAGTTTTGCTCGCAAACAATAAACTTACATACAGATTGGGTGATACTGACAATTTGAATTACAGTTAGTAATAAGTTCTTGTCAAAAGTTTTGCCTTTATGATCTAAAAAAAGGGTAAAAAAAAAACTTAAATCGATCATATCTTTTTATGAACAGAAAATCGGAAACGAAATTTTTTTGATGTAATGAAAATGGAAGTATACCATTCTATTCAGTAGCTCTGCTTAAAAAAAAATTTAATTTCAATTTTAATATAAATTTTGTAAAGAATCTTGAATCTTTTTTTTCATTTATAGGAGTGTACTCATTTTGCTTATACGAATATGCGATGAAGCCTCGGTTTTGGTTATGTTTCTGAATAAAATAATTTTTAACAGCACTAATGTTCTAATAGAACATAATTCTACACTTACCTAATTATCTTTTCAGTGTTCTAACAAACAGGTTAACGTCAGTAGGCACTTTTCTTTAAGAATTCTTGGTTAACTCTTTGTTCCCCGACGGGACTTTAAGGTCCCATATAATGTAAAAGACGTGGTTAACTTTAATACTTCACAATCATCGATAAGTTTCTGACGGGACTATAGAGTATACATTATCCTACGGCTTATGCAACCAAGAATACGCCTTGTTTAACGATTGCGTGAATTGTGTTGTGTACTTTGTTAGTGTTTTTTTTTAATAAAACAGACAGTGGAATACAATTTATTGTAAATTTGAACTTCTTGTTGTTTCAAAGACATAGAGAAATATCATTAATTAATTTAAATTGTACAAGAATACTTTACCAACGTAATTTATTTACTGGACTCCTAAGTCCCAGTTATTGTATATGTATTATTTATTGAAAATTAAGTGTATCTCCCTGAAATAACTAAAAAAGATAATTAAAATTAGACGCAGGAAACACTTTTTTATTTCTCATAGAAAAATTTATAATTGGCGGCATAGAGAGCCACTTAATGATGATGAACTTCTGGCTGCAGCTGAAGCAGCAGTATTTGAATTAGCAAATCTACCACTTGACAACGAAACGATAACAGACAAAGAGTTAATAAGTGATGAAGAAACAAACAATATGACGGAGGTTTTGCACGAAGAAAATTTAGATAACGAAAATGCAAATTATGAACTGGAGGGAACCACTGAACTGGAAAATAGCACTCCCACTGCAGCTCCTCACTTTGCAGAATCAAATAAAAGCAAAAGAGGAGGGAAGGCAGAAGATGAACAGAAAAGAAAATGGAAAAAAAGATATTACTACCAACATTCCTCCATACAGCTTGGATGAAAATCCGATCGAAGGACACTTTCAACACTGCTCAACTTACACTGATTACTTTCTTACAGTGTTGGGGCCAAATGCTGTAAAAGATATTGCATACCAGTCAAACTTATATGCTACTCAACGTGGAAAGACTATGAACTTCAAAGAATGTGAACTGTTGCCTTTTCTAGGACTTAACTTTTTTATGGGCTACCATACAGTACCAAGTTATACACATTACTGGTCATGTGCTGAAGATCTTGGAATAGCAATAGTAAAAAAGGTAATGCCTAAAAGTCGTTTTGAGCAGTTTTTGCAATACCTTCATATAAATGACAATTCAACAATACCTCTTAACAACAAAGATAAAATTTATAAGATAAGACCTTTTGTAACAACCTTGAATGAACGCTTTGACATTTTAAATAATGGAACTAGGAGACTTACAGTTGACGAATCCATGATAATCTTCAAAGGCCGCTCCACATTGAAGCAATACAACCCTAAGAAACCCATCAAAAGAGGGTACAAACTACGGTGCTTGGGTGACCAGAATGGATATATAAAGAAATTCGACGTGTACCAAGGGAAAAATGAAATAGCAGAAAAAAAGTTTCAGGGCTTCGGATTGGGCGAAAGAGTCGTTTTGACTTTGACAGAAAATTATTGGGGCACTAATCGGATAATATATTTCGACAATTACTTCACATCAGTCTTTTTACTAGAAAAATTAAAAACTGAAAACACGTTAGGATGTGGAACAGTTCAGTGTGATCGGCTAGGTTTACCATAAAAAAATATGAAAGAAGATAAAACCTTTCGGCGAGGTGATATTGATTATAGGGTGTCAAATATGGACATATCATTCTTCAAATGGTGTGACAATAGGATTGTACATTTTTTATCCAACTTCCATGGCACAGAATTGACTACAGTCAAACGTCAACAAAAAGACGGCACTAAGATCGACATAAATTGTGCCCAGATTGTCGATGACTATAATACACATATGGGTGGCGTAGATCAAGCGTACCGACTTCGCCAAGCATATTGTATCAATAGGAGGTCCAAAAAAGGTGGCACCGCCTATTTTTTGGAATTGTTGACATTGCTTTTGTCAACAGTTACATCCTCTATAAAAAACTTCATCCCGAGTATCCTACGTTACTTGATTTTAGAAGAGGAGTTGCCCTAGGACTCATGACTCAAACCAACAATCCTGTTACAAACAAAAAGTATAGATCGGCGTCTTCAGCAAGCCCTCGAAACAGCCCACAAACGTTAGTGTGTGCAAAACATAGAAAATACAACAACAGTGTTTCTGACGATGTTAGACTGAGCAACCGTAGAGTGCACTGGCCAATTTTTACCCCAAAGAGAGGTAGATACGAACAGTGTTCGTCTGTTGGGTTAGAACTACGACCATATTCAAAATGTTCAAACTGTTCGGTATATCTGTGTTAATGATAAGACACTTCGGTTAAATTCTTTATCCTCACAAGCAGCATTAACTCGAACACTTGACTGTGATAGCAAAACACTGACTGCCATAGTACTGTGGCAGACCTTCAGCTACCTTAAGGCTGCGTCAGATAAATTGTAGCTCTACAAACTGCTGTTGCAGCCTAAAAATATGCTAGAATCTTTTATTTCAGGTGCGTGGCACAGAAAACTGCGACTAATATGTTGATAGAAGCACGGTGATATAGTCTTCAAAATGAACTATTTTCAATTTGGGCTTAGCGCTTAAATTTACATTGAATAACAGAGCATGTGTCTTTGTTGTTCTAACACATGGAATTTATGCTAAAAACTTGTAATTTGCAAGATTATTTCACCGCAGGCAGTGAATTAAGAAAGACACACTTCGTAACGAGCATTGTAATTGAGTTATACCTGCCACAGAAGGAGATAGGGCCTAGGTATGTTTTACCGCAAGTATAGTAATTACTTTAATAGTGGTTAAACTGTGACACTCAAACTGCTACGTTTATTTTTTGAACCATACAAATTCACTTATATTAAATTATTTATAACTACATCTAGTACATTATTAACTAACAACAAGTTATATTAAACTCACAAGTTATCAATTTTACACATGTCAAAGTGAAAGAAAATTATTGGTCTATTGAAAGTGATTAATAACGATTTGCGTACATATGCTTTTTGTTAGATTTACCACACACGTGTTAGACATTTTTGAGAAAAAGTAAAATAATTTCTTTCACACGAGTGATATTCAGTTAGAGTATTGCATTTCAAAAAAATAGAAATTCTATATTCAAAGTCATTTAAATTGTGTTAGTAGCATTTAACTACCTCCCACCCTACATATACATATGTAGGTAGAGAAGGTTATGCTATCGACTTTTTTTCCCTCACGGTAAATCGACTTATAAGCTCATTTTACGTTTGACAGCTTCGGCAAGATCGGCCAGTATTTCCGAGTGTGTATGCGCGCGCGCGCGTGTGTGTATGTGTGTGTGTGTGTGTGTGTGTGTGTGTGTGTGTGTGTGTGTGTGTGTGTGTGTGTGTGTGTGTGTGTGTGTGTGTGTGTGTGTGTGGTGTGTGTGTGTGTGTGTGTGTATGTGTGTGTGTGTTGTGTAGTTGTTTGTGTGTGTGTGTGTGTGTGTGTGTGTGTGTGTGTGTGTGTGTGTGTGTGTGTGTGTGTGTGTGTGTGTGTGTGTGTGTGTGTGTGTGTGTGTGTGTGTGTGTGTGTGTGTGTGTGTGTGTGTGTGTGTGTGTGTGTGTGTTTGTGTGTGTGTGTGTGTGTGTGTGTGTGTGTGTGTGTGTGTGTATGTGTGTGTGTTGTGTGTGTGTGTGTGTTGTGTTTGTGTTTGTTGTTTGTTGTGTTGTGGTTTGTGTGTGTGTGTGTTGTTGTGTGTGTGTGTGTGTGTGTGTGTGTGTGTGTGTGTGTGTGTGTGTGTGTGTGTGTGTGTGTGTGTGTGTGTGTGTGTGTGTGTGTGTGTGTGTGTGTGTTGTTGTGTGTGTGGTGTGTTTGGTTTGCGTGCGTGGTGGTGCGTGCGTGTGTGTGCGTGGTGTGTGTGTGTGCGTGCGTGTGGTGGTGCGTGCGTGGTGCGTGGTGGTGCGTGTGTGGTGTGCGTGCGTGGTGCGTGGTGCGTGGTGGTGTGCGTGCGTGTGTGTGTTGGTGGTGTGTGTGTTTGTGTGTTTGTGTGTTTGTGTTATGTGTGTTTTGTTTGTTGTGTGTTGGTGTGTTAGTGTGTTGTGTGTTGGTGTGTTGGTGTGTTGTGTGTTGGTGTGTTGGTGTGTTGGTGTGTTGTGTTGTGTTGGTGTGTGTTGGTGTGTGTTGGTGTGTTGGTGTGTGTTGGTGTGTTGGTGTGTTGGTGTGTTGGTGTGTTGGTGTGTTGGTGTGTTGGTGTGTTGGTGTGTTGGTGTGTTGGTGTGTTGGTGTGTTGGTGTGTTGGTGTGTTAGTGTGTTAGTGTGCTAGTGTGGTAGTGTGTTAGTGTGTTAGCGTGTTAGGTGTTAGCGTGTTAGCGTGTTAGCGTGTTAGTGTGTTAGTGTGTTAGTGAGTTAGTGCGTTAGTGCGTTAGTGCATTAGTGCGTTTGTGCGTTAGTGCGTTAGTGCGTTAGTGCGTTAGTGCGTTAGTGTGTTAGTGTGTTAGTGTGTTAGTGTTATTGTGTTAGTGTGTTAGTGTGTTAGCGTGTTAGTGTGTTAGTGTGTTAGTGTGTAAGTGTGTTAGTCTGTTAGTGTGTTAGTGTGTTGGTGCGATAGTGAGTTAGTGCATTAGTGCGTTAGTACGTTAGTGCGTTAGTGTGTTAGTGTGTTAGTGTGTTAGTGTGTTAGTGTGTTAGTGTGTTAGTGTGTTAGTGTGTTAGTGTGGTAGTGTGTTAGTGTGTTAGTGTGTTAGTGTGCTAGTGTATTAGTGTGTTAGTGTGTTAGTGTGTTAGTGTGTTATTGTGTTAATGTGTTAGTGCGTTAGTGTGTTAGTGTCTTAGTGTGTTAGTGTGTTAGAGTGTTAGTGTGTTATTAGCGTGTGCGTATGCGTGTGCATATGCGTGTGCGTGTGCGTGTGCTTCTGCTTGTGCGTATGCCTGTGCGTGTGCGTGTGCGTGTGAGTGTGCGTATGCGTGTGCGTGTGTTGGTGTGTTGGTGTGTTGGTGTGTTGGTGTGTTGGTGTGTTGGTGTGTTAGTGTGTTAGTGTGTGGTGGTGTGTTGGTGTGTTAGGTGTGTTGGTGTGTTGGTGTGTTGGTGCGTTAGGTGCGTTGGTGCGTTAGTGCGTTAGTGCGTTAGTGCGTTAGTGCGTTAGTGCGTTAGTGCGTTAGTGCGTTAGTGTGTTGGTGTGTTGGTGTGTTGTGTGTTGGTGTGTTGCGTGTTGGTGTGTTAGTGTGTTGGTGTGTTGGTGTGTTGGTGTGTTGGTCTGTTGGTGTGTTGGTGTGTTGGTGCGTTGGTGCGTTGGTGCGTTAGTGCGTTAGTGCGTTAGTGCGTTAGTGTG
The DNA here is from genome assembly GCA_036346205.1 of Vesta saturnalis. Classification (NCBI taxonomy): domain Eukaryota; kingdom Metazoa; phylum Arthropoda; class Insecta; order Coleoptera; family Lampyridae; genus Vesta; species Vesta saturnalis. The sequence continues at coordinate 2,600,183 of JARFJB010002254.1, read as the reverse complement.
TTAGTGTGTTAGTGTGTTGGTGTGTTTGGTGTGTTGTGTGTTGGTGTGTTAGTGTGTTAGTGTGTTAGTGTGTTAGTGTGTTAGTGTGTTAGTCTGTTAGTGTGTTAGTGTGTTAGTGCGTTAGTGCGTTAGTGCGCTAGTACGTTAGTGCGTTAGTGCGTTAGTGCGTTAGTGCGTTAGTGCGTTAGTGCGTTAGTGTGTTAGTGTGTTAGTGTGTTAGTGTGTTGGTGTGTTGGTGTGGTGTGTTGGTGTGTTGGTGTGTTGGTGTGTTGGTGTGTTGGTGTGCTGGTGTATTGGTGTGTCAGTGTGTTGGTGTGTTTTGTGTTAATGTGTTGGTGCGTTGGTGCGTTGGTGCTTAGTGCGTTAGTGCGTTAGTGCGTTAGTGCGTTAGTGTGTTGGTGTGTTGTGTGTTGGTGTGTTGGTGTGTTGGTGTGTTGATGTGTTGGTCTGTTGGTGTGTTGGTGTGTTGGTGCGTTGGTGCGTTAATGCGTTAGTGCGTTAGTGCGTTGGTGCGTTAGTGCGTTAGTGTATTAGTGTGTTGGTGTGTTGGTGTGTTGGTGTGTTGGTGTGTTGGTGTGTTGGTGTGTTGGTGTGTTGGTGTGTTGGTGTGTTGGTGTGTTGGTGTGTTGGTGTGTTGGTGTGTTGTGTGTTGGCGTGTTGGTGTGTTGTGTTGTGTTGGTGTGTTGGTGTGTTGGTGTGTTGGTGTGTTAGTGTGTTAGTGTGTTAGTGTGCTAGTGTATTAGTGTGTTAGTGTGTTAGTGTGTTATTGTGTTAATGTGTTAGTGCGTTAGTGTGTTAGTGTGTTAGTGTGTTAGAGTGTTAGTGTGTTATGAGCGTGTGCGTATGTGTGTACATATGCGTGTGCGTATGCGAGTGCGTGTGCGTGTGCTTGTGCGTATCCGTGTGCGTATGCGTGTGCGTGTGAGTGTGTGTGCGCGTGTGCGTGTGTGTGTGTGCGTTTGCGTGTGCGTCTTCGTGTGCATATGCGTGTGCGTGTGCGTGTGCTTGTGCTTGTGCGTGTGCGTGTGCGTGTGCGTGTGCGTGTGCGTGTGCGTGTGCGTGTGCGTGTGCGTGTGCGTGTGCGTGTGCGTGTGCGTGTGCGTGTGCGTGTGTGTGCGTGTGCGTGTGTGTCGTGTGCGTGTGCGTGTGCGTGTGCGTGTGCGGTCGTGAGTATGGTAGTATCGTATCCACGATAGCTCCAGAACTATAAAGGAAGATACTTGAAGTTTCATACTTATGCTTGATTTTATTTCTCTTATAGCTTATTAAGTTTTATGAGAAATCCAGTTGTCTCGTAGGTGATGGTTGTTATTACGTGCCGTTTGTTGTTTTTATCAAATATGTCTGGAACAACTGCATATCTTTCAATGATATACAAATGCCAGCGTAGTAACTTTATGAAATAATAAATTAATTACGTTCTATGTTATTTTTTGATACGATTCGTATCCTGAAACAGTTGGTATTAGGTGTTGGTTGAAGTTTGATCATTGTGAAAAACCATCAGCAACAAGATAAGACGATTTAGTTTTACATAGCATTCTTTTATAGTCTTTGTTAATCTGAAGCCATATCAGCTTTAACAATTAGTCCAATAAGATATAAATTGCTACATCAGTAGTATGAACCATTATGAACGTATTTCAAAGGAGGTTGCAAAATTATCCTCAAAAGGTGTTATTTTACTTTTTTAATTTGCGGACCAGTACCAAAATAAAGATATTTAACCATTATAATCTGAGAGAATTAATTTATGAGTACCTGAAAGAAATTTGTATTATTCCGTTTCGGTCGTCTGCGATATATCGTCTAAAAGCTATAAAATTGCTACTTTGAATCACAAATCCGAAGATGCCAAAACCCATTTAATCGGAGATTTTCTCCTTGTCTATTAAAATTATTAGGGTGTTTATATATTTCAATGGCTTCACGTTGTAAACGAACATAATAATGGGTTTGTGTTGACAATATTTTCATATTGTCAAATTGAATGTCATGATTTAGATTATTCTGGGCATGGTCAGCCACGGCAGACCTCTCTGGTTGACCTAACCTACAAAATCGCATATGTTCTTTACGTCTTGTATCAAAGCTTCGTTTTGTGGTTCCGATGTATACTGTTCCACATGGACAAGATATCTTATACACTCCGGAAGATGATAAAGGGTTTGACACATCTTTAGGTGATCTTAAATGTTCTTTAATTTTTCTTGTAGGTTTAAAAATAGTCCTTTAATTAGGATTTTTTTCAATTCTATTTGTAACATTAGCTATAAAAGGAAGAAAAGCAGTACCAACATTAAGAACTGGTTTTTCTTTAAGGTTACGGCTAGAAGGTGAAATAACATTATTAATATCTGTAAGTGAATATCCATTTTCTTGTTAGGATCTTGTTAAATATTTATATTCATCCCTCAAAAATTCAGGGTCACAATTTCGTTTTGCTCGATCTACTAAAGATTTAATTACACCAATTTTTTGACGTGGATGTTGGTTGGATAATTTATGAAGGTATCTATCCGTGTGTGTCGGCTTTCTGTAAACCTTAAAAGATAGTGAATTATTATTTTTAGATATTAATATGTCAAGAAATGGTAAACTTCCATTAGTTTCTTTTTCCATGGTAAACTGAATACTAGGATTATACCATTTATAAAAACCAAAAACTTATGCAGTGCTTCTTCTCCATGTCTCCAAATAACAAATGTGTCATCTACATATCTATACCAAACTGAAGGTTTTTTAGGTGTATTTTGTAACGCTTACGTTTCAAATTTTTCCATATAAAAATTCGCTATAACAGGACTAAGGGGACTACCCATTGCTACACCTTCAATCTGTTCATAAAATTTACTATTCCACTGAAAATAGGTTGTAGTAAGACTGTGCTGAAAAAGAATGGTTATGTCCTTTAGAAAAAGATGATCAATGTATTCAATAGTTTCTTTTAGAGGCACTTTTGTAAAAAGTGAAACAACATCAAAGCTAACGATTAGTATATCACCTTCTTCAATTTTGAAACTATGCATTTTTTCAACAAAGTCGGCAGAATTTTTAATGTAATAGGGTGTTTTTCCTATATGAGGTTGTAATAACAATGTAAGATGTTTTGCAAGGTTATATGTAGGAGAACCAATTGCACTAACAATAGGCCTTAAAGGAATATTAGGTTTATGAATTTTTGGTAAACCATATAGTTTTGGTGAAATAGATTTAGAGTAAGTTCTTTAGTTCTTTAGTTTTTATAAGAAACTTTTTTGTTGGATCTCTTGGTATTTCACGATAAGTTTCTGATCCCATCAATTGTTCTATCTTAATGTTATAATCGTTCGTATTTAATATAACAGTTGCATTACCTTTATCTGATTTTAATATTATTATACTGTCATTGCGTTTAAGATGAAGTGAAGCACGTCGTTGACGGAGGGATAAGTTGCTCTTTGGGGGTTTTGTTGTACGTAATATGTTAACGGTGTTATATCTAACTTCATTAGCAGCAACAAAAGGTAATAATTTAATAGAGTTTTCCATATTGGAAATTACATTTTCATCTTGGTGTTATCGCAAAATTTCCTCCATTAGAGAGCGCTTCAATAGCATAATCTGAAACAACATTATCAGAAAGGTTTATAATTGTTTTTTTTATAATCAATAAATGGTCTATTATTGTTGTTTGTATAATTTATTAAATTTTCCTTTTTGACGTTGGCATGAGATGTCAAAATTTATTTTCATAGACTTAAACGTTATGGAATCAATTTTATCCCAATCTTCTTTATTCAACATAGATGAAATTTCAAAATGTAAATATAAAAGATTTTTATCGGTGTTATCCGATAACTTCCTAGTAATATGTATTTGATTACGCTAAAGAGCATTTTCAGTTCTTCTTTAAATATTATTAGGTTGTTTGTTATTAACATTTCTTTTAATATAGATAAACTTTGGAATAATTCTTTGGTCTCGGCATCGTAATAAAAAAAGTGAGTGACGATAATAATTGTGTTTTTCCTTAATTTTTCAAATTGTCTGATAGAACGATAAGTCTCCTCCCCATAAAGGATTGAAATATGAAAATGTAAACTTTTACCATTACTGCACATAATAAAATGCTTATCTTTTTTGGTTTTTTTTAATGGTGCATTTTAAATTATACAATCTAAACTTTTCGGTAACACTTACAGTTATCTTCGTCAGTAGTAATATCTTTTAAAAATTGTTACAGGTGTTGTAAACAATTTTGTTAACCATAGAGATCTGCTGTAGCTGACCATGCCCTAAATAATCTAAATCATGACATTCAATTTGACAATATGGAAATATTGTCAAGACAAACTTATTATTTTGTTCGTTTACAACGTGAGGCTATTGAAATATATAAACACCCTAATAATTTTAATAGACGAGAAGAAAGTGTTCCGATTAAACACATTTTGGCATCTTATTTTGGTTTTCATTGTAACTTTTGGTGTGTCTAGGTTTTTTGCTGTGTTTTTCCTAGACCTAGAAGCAAATGCTTTACCAGTTATATGTTAAATTACCACAGCACTATAATTTAACATAAGTGGTTGAAATTGGGATTAAAATAAGAAGTTACAAAAAACTTTCTGCATTATGCTTTTCATTGTTAATAACACTTGCACTTATTGATAAAGATATCTCTTTGTTAGATTTAACTGGATTACTTTATTTGATGTGGTGCTTAAATTTGTGAATGCTTCTATCATTTTCAAATTGAAGTTTTTCACAACTTTACACTTACATCATAACTTGATTAAATTTCGTTAAATGTGCTTTTTGGCTGACAAATTTCATTGTTAGCTTTCGCCGTAGAGAGTGTTCTGATTTGTCATCTTTAAGGCAATTTAACAATATTTAATTTTGATTGACCTAGTTATTCTTTACTAAAATTTAATTTTATAGTTGGCTTTATACGTTTCTCAAACTGTTATATTAATAGCAGGCTGATGTTTATGTTTTACTTTTTCAACTTTGACAAAATTGTTTACATCTTTAACAATGTTTAACAGATATTACTACTGACGAAGATAACTGTAAGTGTTATCTAAACGTTTAGATTGTATAATTTAAAATACACCATTTAAAAAACCCAAAAAAGATAAGTATTTTGTTAAATCTTTCTGAGACAAGTAACCATAAATCATACCATCGAATGTACATAACTATGTTTCACTTTGATACACGTCTAAGCAAGTTATACCAACTACTTATAATGCAATGCTCATAGCCTAGCTTTCTTGAGAGGGGAGAATCCGACTTTTTGTTAAAGAGCAGGCAGCACTTAAAAATGAGAATCACGCTTGTCATCTTCTTCACCCATGTCTTGAACATCCGATTTAATGTTGGCTTTATTTTCATAGTTATTTAAAATTTTCACTCTCTTTAAGCAGTTCCCCTGAGGGGACATAATGGGGAACAATGGAAGACATTTTGCAAGTATATCTTTAGTCTATTTCAAAGAAATCAAATCTAGGAATTCTCGTAGTGCTCGTGGTTATTTGGTTGGAAGCGAGCCTCGGTTGTTAGCCTTGTTCTCTAGCGCAGTAGAAGTGCACTTGGTGAAATGTACAGAACGAATGCTGTTTGTTGCACTCTCACTTGGTGAAAGTGATGCAAGATCTGGTTTGGTATTTGATACAGATTTTAGATATGGGTTGTGCCCAGGTTAATTGAGGGCATGTATCTTTGCTAAGAAGCCCTACTACTTTAGCATGCACGATCGTCCTGCTTCCTCAATGTCAACGCCCGAGGACGAGGGATTGTAGCTGCTTTTTAAACTACATGGTGTTTTTGATAAGGTTAAGCTAAAGCTAGTTCACTGTTTAGGACTGCAGCAGAATTTCATCCATTAAAAGCATGAACCTGTTGTATTTGTTGTGTTGAGTAGATATTGGTATGAACTGTTCCTCTGCAGGCTTTGTGAATATAATATTGCGGTCAGGTTGGGTTTTTGCTAATGTAGTACTGCTAGGTCAATCTCGTCTCTAACGACAGCCATATTTGACGTTTCTCCTGTAGACTGTTCAGCAGCTGTGTTTACAATCAGTACGTTAGCATCGTTTGATGCTACCTGTGCTGTAATGCCGTTTTCCTGTCGCTTTAGGAGGTTGATCAGTCTATATTTATTGCTCTAATTGAATATGATCTATTCCTCATTGAGTATTATTTCAGTGTCCATCTACTGACTTTTTCAATCGACAGGCTGATGAACTGCAATCATACATTTGACAAAAAAACGAGAAAACAGATTTTGGGAAATTATTGGTTTTCATTGTAAAACATTTTGGAGTCATTACTTATGTGAAGACAATGTATGAAATCTAATCATTTTTATTTTTGATAAAAGTGTCTCTCTTGTATGAGGTTAACATGAGAAAAACAAAGAAAACGAAACCTTCCCCTTCTCTTGCTCTTGAAGCGTGGCGTGGACTTCTGACCTTTACCTCCTAACTACCTACAACGCATTCCCACATAAAAAAAGTTCTCATCCCCTCTATACCACCTACAATCACCTTTTTGAACATTCCTTGACAGATATGATTATGACACGTAGGCAACAAATTTATCAATTAACGTTTGCCTCAAAAGTTTTGGCACAAAATATTATATTCAGTTTTACAAACAAATATGTTTTATTTAAACTTATAGATTCCAGACATAATTAATAGACCTATAATTAAGAAAAGTGAGAACTTTAATTAAATGAAGTACACAAAATTCTTCTATTGGGCGGGCCTGAGGTAGAGTAGCGGGGTTGTCGTTTCGTGTTCAGCATGACGTTCATTAATGAAATCATTCAGTTTGATGAGCTAATTCTGAATATAGCGCTAACTGTCCAGTGCTTTGCCTCTTACACGCCCCACATAAGGCCTCGATATCTCTCTTATAGAAATCGCGCACCAGACCAAAAACTGTGTCAGAAAACATTGCCTTTTCTTTATATTTAACATTCTCTGGGCAGTTTTCTATGTTATCAGTATGGAAGCAATCATTACTCTTAATTTATGAGTTACTTAGAGTGGAATATTTTTCATCATCAATCACAATGACTTTGTTGTTGGCAAAACGTATCTGAATTAATGCCCGACAACATCGTGGTATCCGTGCCAACTTATTTGGCGTATATTTTGGATATTTCCTTCTTTTTCAATATTCTTGACCATTCTTAACCAATTCTCTCCAAACTGTATCCTTAGAAGTTCTATACTCCCTAATTTCCTGACCGACATTACATGTCTATTTGTTGTTCTTCTTACTAACCTGTCTGTTATGCCTTGGGTAAAAGATCTGAGTCCTCCTATTTTTGGGAGATTTCTACATGGTATACCCTGTTCACAATCCGCTATTGTGCGATAAATAGTTCTGCGGTAAATATTTTATTTAAGAATATGCGAATTATTTCTCGCTTAGACATTGGCCCAACTAGACCGTAAATACTTTTGCAAAGATCTAGTTTGTAAGCCATTTTAGTACAACTAATGTATAAAACTGAACTATCAAAGTGAAGACAAACCTTCAGAGAATTTTGGTTTTCAAAGCCAACCTAATGCTTTATCATTCTCGCGTATTTTACATCCATTGGATTTTGTGCCAAAACTTTTGAGACATACCTACGTTACAATTACAACAAAGTAATAAAATTATGTGAAACGCTTAAATTAATATTACCTAAACATCGAAAAAAAAAGATAAAAATTACAAGTGGTATATTAATAAAATGTACAAGTTAATTAGTGTTCACCACGCTGTTTTCTCAAATATTCCTTTCGGCATTCCATTTCATCAGCACAAGGACGATCAAAAGAAGTCCAATCGGGATTCTCGCCCAAAAAGAACCTCATTCCTTTAATTCTTTCCTAAAATTTATTTAAGTTTACTTTGTTAAAATTATTAGATATATTACATTAACGTCTAACGAAAATCGGTGATAAATTCCTGGAGGAATAATAACAAAATAACCGGGAACCGCTTCAATCCGTATCCATTGCTCGTTTAAATCTCGAACATCAAAATATCCAGAACCGTCAGTAATCAATCGAATTTCATAATATTCGTGTAAGTGCTCAGCGAAAAAAGATTCCATTAGATCTTCGTAATTATCACACTTTCTTGAACATTCCTGTTCGTCCACAAATAGAAACTTGCGTTTGTTGGCTAAATCTTTCCATTCGTTATCATTGCTTAGGTTCACCTTTAGAAATACCTTAGTAAACTATATAATACAAAATTTACTTACGTGTATTAACTGTACACCTATCTTATTATAAACGTCTTGGATATTTAAAAACTTTGGAGGATTGCAATGATTCTTTAGCTTTCTATCTTCTACATTGCTCTTCATATACCATGCGCTTGCCATTTCGGTGTGTTAACGCAAACCCGCTCGATATGTATATATATACAAGTAAGTCAAGATACGATAAGGTTATTTACGAACAGTTGGTTAGGCTAGAGAACTGTAACTGCGTAGGTATGTAGTAAGCAATGAGTAGATAAAACGAAAATACAGTGTTACCAAGAGATCTTAGTATGGGCTTATATTTCTAAAACCGTTGTAAACAAAGATTGGAATTTTGGAAATCATTATTCTTTTGTATATTGAATTTGTTTTACATTTTCAAAGGGGACGCCTATGATTTCAGAATAATTTTTTTTTACTTTGGACCGGAAATGTATACAAGTGTACGATGTGAATGGGTAAAATGGTGAATGTTGGTTTTACCGCCAACAGGGCACAGTGTGTTATTTTAGTTACTAGAATAATATAATATAATATTTTCATCACCAGTTGCGTTTGTGTGAGAGAGTTTAAATTTCAGTACCACTATAATGAAAAATTTGATTGCCACGAGTCACTTTAGTAGTGGAACCGACAGTAAGTGTCATTATTACAAAGATTTAGAGATGTTGACTGAGGGAATGTTGATTTTTGTAATCGTTTCGTTTAATACATGAACAAAAAAGTAGTATATAACTAAATATATAAACTTTTTTTTATGTATTTAATTTGACATTTGTCATCAAATATTTAAAAATTTAATTTATTACTAATTTTATTTAAACAATTACAAAAAATTTTTTTCGCAACACGTGTGCTGTCACATTTTGGGTGCTCGGCCTTATGTTTTATCCCTCGGCTACGCGTGGGGTAAAAAGAACAGCCTCGTACCAAGAAATGTGTAAACAGCGCACTAGTCGCGAAAACTACTATTATATACTACGATGTTTTAATCTGAACGAATCCTGCACTACGTGTTTTAACCAATAAAGACCTTATATCTCGTAGCACAAAATGTGTGATTTGTACCATTTTCCTGTCTAGTTATTAAAATATACGTAATACATTTGTTTGCATTATCGAATTTGAGTTCCTACCAGTATTAATTTAACTAAACGTTGAGATCTTGTTTATTGAAAGTCTTAATCTTAATGGTTGTGTTATAATTTTAAATTAACGAACTAAACAGCCACATTTGAAACAATTTCTACCGATTTTACCAATCATAGACTAATGAACAAGACCGATCATACCGAGGCACTAAATTAAAAAACATTTTCCTGCAAGAGCAGGGATCTAAAAATGGTGCATGCATGAGTTAAATCTGAACTCATAGTAGAATCGATTAATAAGTAAATGTACAAATGAAAATACAAACATGCCACAACCTGGTGCATAAGTGAAGGCGGTTAATTAAAATTGATTTCAGCACAGTACAATTTGGCACAGCTAACGTCGTCGGCTAGTTTCAGAAATTTCTGGAATCTTTAGAATTCTTATCGCACCATAAATACGGAATGGCTATCACTAACTAATGCAATCTTAGAAAAAAATTGTAATCACAGAATAATCGTTTTCTTAGTAGGACAAAATTGAATTAAGTAAATAAATGAACCAATGTTTCATAAAGTTGCCCCTAACACAATTTTAACAAAAATAAAGTTCCTCAAGTGTGTATATGCGTGTGCTTGTGCGTGTGCGTGGGTGTGTGTGTACGTATGCGTGTGCGTGTACGTGTGCGTGTGCGTGGCGTATGCGTATTCGTGTGCGTGTACGTGTGCGTGTGCGTGTGCGTGTGCGTGTGCGTGTGAGCGTACGTGTGCGTACGCGTGTGCGTGTGCGTGTGCGTGTGCGTGTGCGTGTGCGTGTGCGTGTGCGTGTGCGTGTGCGTGTGCGTGTGCGTGTGCGTGTGCGTGTGCTGTGCGTGTGCTGTGCGTGTGGTGGCGTGTGCGTTTGCGTGTCGTGTGCGTGTGTGTATGTGTGGTGTGTGTGCGTGCGTGCGTGCGTGTGCGTGCGTGCGTGCGTGCGTGTGGTGGGTGTGTTGGTGTGATGTAAGTGGGTGTGAGTGTGGTGAGTGTGTAGTGTGTAGTGTGTAGTTTGAGTGTGTAGTGTGTAGTGTGAGTGTGTAGTGTGAGTGTGTAGTGTGTGTGTGAGTGTGATGTGAGTGTGAGTGTGTGGTGTGTGGTGTGTAGTGTGAGTGTGTGTGTTGAGTGTGTTGGTGGTGGTGTGTAGTGTGAGTGTGGTGTAGTGTGTTAGTGTGTAGTGTGAGTGTGTGGTGTGGGTGTGTGGTGTGGGTGTGGGTGTGGTGTGTGTCAGCGTGCTGTGCGTGTGCGTGCGTGCGTGTGTGCGTGCGTTTGTGCGTGCGTGCGTGTGTGAGTGTGGTGTGAGTGTGAGTGTGAGTGTGAGTGTAGTGAGTGTGTGTGAGTGTGCGTGTGAGTGTGGTGTGAGTGTGAGTGTGGTGTGAGGTGTAGTGTGAGTGTAGTGTGATGAGTGTGAGTGTGGTGTGAGTGTGAGTGTGGTGTGGGTGGTGAGTGTGATGTGGTGTGAGTGTGAGTGTGAGTGTGAGTGAGTGGGAGGAGTGTGAGGTGGTGTGAGGTGTGGTGTGGTGTGGGTGGTGGGTGTGTCGTCGTGTGTGCGTGGTGCGTGGTGTCGTGTGTCTGTGTGTCGTGTGTGTGTTGTGTGTGTGTGTGTGTGTGTGTGTGTGTGTGTGTGTGTGGTGTGATGTGAGTGTGGTGTGTGGTGTGTGTGGTGGTGTTGTGTGTGTGTAGTGTGTGTGATGTGGTGTGTGTGTGTGTGTGTGGTGTGTGTGAGTGTAGTGTGAGTGTGTGTGAGTGTGTGTGTGTGTGTGTGTGTTGGTGTGGTGTGTGATGTGTGTGGTGTGTGTGTGTGTGTGTGTGTGTGTGTGTGTGTGTGTGTGTGTGTGTGTGTGTGTGTGTGTGTGTGTGTGTGTGTGTGTGTGTGTGTGTGTGTGTGTGTGGTGTGTGTGTGTGTGTGTGTGTGTGTGTGTGTGTGTGTGTGTGTGTGTGTGTGTGTGTGTGTGTGTGTGATGTATATGTGTGTGTGTGTGTGTGTGTGTGTTAGTGTGTGTTAGCTGTGTGTATGGAGTGTGTTAGTGGTGTAGTGTGTGTAGTGTGGTAGTGTGTGTAGTGTGTGTGAGTGTGTGTAGTGTGGTGTGGTAGTGTGATGTAGTGTGATGTAGTGTGTGTGTGTGTGTGTGTGTGTGTGTGTGTAGTGTGTGTAGTGTGTTAGTGTGTTGTGTGTGTGTGTGTGTGTGTGTGTGTGTGTGATGGTGTGTTGTGTGTGTTGGGTGTGTTGGTGTGTGTGGTGTGTTGGTGTAGTGTGTGTGTTAGTGTGTGTGTGTTAGTGTGTGTTAGGTGTAGTTGGTGTAGTGTGTAGTGTGTAGTGTGTTGTGATGTCGTGTTAGTGTGTTAGTGTGTTGTGTGTTGTGTGTTAGTGTGTGTTGGTGTGTTGTGTGTTGATGTGTGTGTGATGGTGTGTTGGTGTGTTGTGTGTTGGTGTGTTGGTGTGTTGGTGTGTTGTGTGTGTTGGTGTGTTGGTGTGTAGTGTGTTGGTGTGTTTGTGTGTTGTGTGTTAGTGTGTTAGTGTGTTAGTGTGTTGGTGTGTTAGTGTGTTAGTGTGTTAGTGTGTTAGTGTGTTAGTGTGTTAGTGTGTTAGTGTGTTAGTGTGTTAGTGTGTTAGTGTGTTAGTGTGTTAGTGTGTTAGTGTGTTAGTGTGTTAGTGTGTTAGTGTGTTGGTGTGTTAGTGTGTTAGTGTGTTGGTGTGTTGGTGTGTTAGTGTGTTAGGTGTGTTGTGTGTGTTAGTGTGTTGGTGTGTTAGTGTGTTAGGTGTGTTAGGTGTGTTAGTGTGTTGGTGTGTTAGGTGTTGTGTGTTAGTGTGTTGGTGTGTTAGTGTGTTGTGTGTTAGTGTGTTAGTGTGTTAGTGTGTTAGTGTGTTAGTGTGTTAGTGTGTTGGTGTGTTGTGTGTGTTGGTGTGTTAGTGTGTTGGTGTGTTGGTGTGTTGGTGTGTTGGTGTGTTGGTGTGTTGGTGTGTTGGTGTGTTGGTGGTTAGTGCGTTAGTGTCGTTAGTGCGTTAGTGCGTTATGTGTTAGTGTGTTAGTGTGTTAGTGTGTTAGTGTGTTAGTGTGTTAGTGTGTTAGTGTGTTAGTGTGTTAGTGTGTTAGTGTGTTGGTGTGTTGGTGTGTTGGTGTGTTAGTGTGTTGGTGTGTTGGTGTGTTGGTGTGTTAGGTGCTTTGGTGTGTTAGTGTGTTAGTGTGTTAGTGTGTTAGCGTGTTAGCGTGTTAGCGTGTTAGTGTGTTAGTGTATTGGTGTGTTGGTGTGTTAGTGCTTTGGTGTGTTAGTGTGTTAGTGTGTTAGTGTGTGTTGGCGTGTTAGCGTGTTAGCGTGTTAGCGTGTTAGCGTGTTAGTGTGTTAGTGTGTTAGTGTGTTAGTGTGTTAGCGTGTTAGCGTGTTAGCGTGTTAGTGTGTCAGTGTGTCAGTGTGTCAGTGTGTCAGTGTGTCAGTGTGTCAGTGTGTTAGTGTGTTAGTGTGTTAGTGTGTTAGTGTGTTAGTGTGTTAGTGTGTTAGTGTGTTATTGTGTTAGTGTGTTAGTGTTTTAGTGTGTTAGTGTGTTATTGTGTTATTGTGTTAGCGTGTTAGTGTTAGTGTGTTATGAGCGTGTGCGTGTGTGTGTGTGTGTGCGCGTGTGTGTGTGTGCGTTTGCGTGTGCGTCTTCGTGTGCATATGCATGTGCGTGTGCGTGTGCTTAAGCTTGTGCGTGTGCGTGTGCGTGTGCGTGTGCGTGTGCGTGTGCGTGTGCGTGTGCGTGTGCGTGTGCGTGTGCGTGTGCGTGTGCGTGTGCGTGTGCATGTGCGTGTGCGTGTACGTGTGCGTGTGCGTGTGCGTGTGCGTGTGCGTGTGCGTGTGCGTGTGCGTTTACGTGCTACGCGTGGGTATGTATCAGTATCCACGTATCCACGATAGCTCCACAACTATAAAGGAAGGTACTTGAAGTTTCATACTTATGCTTGATTTCATTTCTCTTATAGCTGATTAAATTTTAGGAGAAATCCAGTTGTGGCGTAGGTGATGGTTGTTATTACGTGCCATTTGTTGTTTTTATCAAATATGTCTGAACAACTGCATATCTTTCAATGATATACAAATACCAGCGTAGAGACTTTATGAAGTATCCTGAAACAGTTAGTATTAGGTGTTGGTTGAAGTTTGTTCATTGTGAAAAACCATCAGCTTTGCAAGATAAGGCGATTTAATTTTACATAGCTTTCTTTTATAGTCTTTGTTAATCTGAAGCCATATCAGCTTTAATAATTAATCCAATAAGATATAAATTGCTAGATCAGTAGTATGGACCATTATGAACGTATTTCAAAGGAGGTTGCAAAATTATCCTCAAAAAGTATAATTTTACTTTTTTAATTTACGGTCCAGTACCAAAATAAAGATATTTAACCATTATAATCTGAGAGAACCATGGACCATTATGAACGTATTTCAAAGGAGGCTGCAAAATTATCCTCAAAAAGTATAATTTTACTTTTTTAATTTACGGTCCAGTACCAAAATAAAGATATTTAACCATTATAATCTGAGAGAATTAATTTATGAGTACCTGAAAGAAATTTGTATTAGTCCATTTCGGTCGTGTGCGATATATCGTCAAAAAAGCTATAAAATTGCTACTTTGAATCAGAAATCCGAAGATGCCAAAACCCATTTAAACGGAGATTTTCTCCTTGTCTATTAAAATTATTAGGGTGTTTATATATTTCAATGGCTTCACGTTGTAAACGAACATAATAATGGGTTTGTGTTAACAATATTTTCATATTGTCAAATTGAATGTCATGATTTAGATTATTCAGGGCATGGTCAGCCACGGCAGACCTCTCTGGTTGACCTAATCTACAAAATCGCATATGTTCTTTACGTCTTGTATCAAAGCTACGTTTTGTGGTTCCGATGTATACTGTTCCACATGGACAAGATATCTTATACACTCCGGAAGATGTTAAAGGGTTTGACACATCTTTAGGTGATTTTAAATGTTCTTTAATTTTTCTTGTAGGTTTAAAAATAGTCCTTTAATTAGGATTTTTTCAATTCTACTTGTAACATTAGCTATAAAAGGAAGGAAAGCAGTACCAACATTAAGAACTGGTTTTTCTTTAAGGTTACGGCTAGAAGGTGTAATAACATTATTAATATCTGTAAGTGAATATCCATTTTCTTGTAAGATCTTGTTAAATATTTATATTCATCCGTCAAAAATTCAGGGTCACAAATTCGTTTTGCTCGATCTACTAAAGATTTAATTACACCAATTTTTTGACGTGGTTGTTGGCTGGATAATTTGTGAAGGTATCTATCAGTGTGTGTCGGCTTTCTGTAAACCTTAAAAGATATTGAATTATTATTTTTAGATATTAATATGTCAAGAAATGGTAAACTTCCATTAGTTTCTTTTTCCATGGTAAACTGAATACTAGGCTGTATACCATTTATAAAAACCAAAAACTCATCCAGTGCTTCTTCTCCATGTCTCCAAATAATAAATATGTCTCTACATATCTATACCAAACTGAAGGTTTTTTAGGTGTATTTTGTAACGCTAATGTTTCAAATTTTTCCATATAAAAATTCGCTATAACAGGACTAAGGGGACTACCCATTGCTACACCTTCAATCTGTTCATAAAATTTACTATTCCACTGAAAATAATTTGTAGTAAGACAGTGCTGAAAAAGAGTGGTTATGTCCTTTAGAAAAAGATGATCAATGTATTCAATAGTTTCTTTTAGAGGCACTTTTGTAAAAAGTGAAACAACATCAAAGCTAACCATTAGTATATCACCCTCTTTAATTTTGAAACTATGCATTTTTTCAAGAAAGTCGGCAGAAATTTTAACGTAATGGGTGTTTTTCCTATATGAGGTTGTAATAAAGATGTAAGATGTTTTGCAAGGCTATATGTAGGAGAACCAATTGCACTAACAATAGGCCTTAAAGGAATATTAGGTTTATGAATTTTTGGTAAACCATATAGTTTTGGTGAAATAGATTTAGAGTAAGTTAGTTTCTTTTTTATTTCTTCAGGAATAGACGTTAATTTAACAGTTCTTTAGTTTTTATAAGAAACTTTTTTGTTGGATCTCTTGGTATTTCACGATAAGTTTCTGAACCCAACAATTGTTCTATTTTAATGTTATAATCATTCGTATTTAATATAACAGTTGCATTACATTTATCTGATTTTAATATTATTATACTGTCATTGCGTTTAAGATGAAGCGAAGCACGTCGTTGACGAAGGGATTTGTTGCTCTTTGGTGGTTTTGTTCTACGTAATATGTTAACGGTGTTATATCTAACTTCATTAGCAGCAAAAAAGGTAATAATTTAATAGAGTTTTCGATATTGGAAATTACATCTTCATCTTGGTGTTATCGCAAAATTTCCTCCTTTAGAGAGCGCTTCAATAGCATAATCTGAAACAACATTATCAGGAAGGTTTATAATCAATAAATGGTCTATTATCGTTGTTTGTATAATGTATTAAATTTTTCTTTTTGACGTAGACATGAGATGTCAAAATTTATTTTCATAGATTTAAACGTTATGGAATCAATTTTATCCCAATCTTCTTTATTCAATATAGATGAAATTTCAAAATGTAAATATAAAAGATTTTTATCGGTGTTATCCAATAACTTCCTAGTAATAGGTATTTGATTACGATGAAAAGCATTTTCAGTTCTTCTGTAAATATTATTAGCTTGTTTGTTATTAACATTTCTTTTAATATAAATAAACTTTGGAATAATTCTTTGGTCTCGGCATCGTAATAAAAAAGTGAGTGACGATAATAATTGTGTTTTACGTTTCCTTAATTTTTCAAATTGTCTGATAGAACGATAAGTTTCCTCCCCATAAAGGATTGAAATATGAAAATGTGAACTTTTACCATTACTGCACATAATAAAATACTTATCTTTTTTGGTTTTTCTTTAATGGTCTATTTAAATTATACAATCTAAACTTTTCGGTAACACTTACAGTTATCTTCGTCAGTAGTAATATCTTTTAAATATTGTTAAAGATGTCTAAATCATGACATTCGATTTGACAATATGGAAATATTGTCAAGACAAACCCATTATTATGTTCGTTTACAACGTGAGGCTATTGAAATATATAAACACCCTAATAATTTTAATAGACGAGAAGAAAGTCTCTGATTAAATACATTTTGGCGTCTTATTTTGGTTTTCATTTTAACTTTTGGTATGTCTAGGTTTTTTGCTGTGTTTTTCCTAGACCTAGAAGCAAATGCTTTACCAGTTATATGTTGAATTACCACAGCACTATAATTTAACATAAGTAGTTGAAATTAGGATTAAAATAAGAAATTGCAAAAAACTTTCTGCATTGTGCTTTTCATTGTTAATAACACTTGCACTTATTGATAAAGATATCTCTTTGTTAGATTTAACTGGATTATTTTATTTGATGTGATGTTTAAATTTGTGAATGCTTCTATCATTTTTAAATTGAAGTTTTTCACAACTTTACACTTACATCACAACTTGATTAAATTTTGTTAAATGTGCTTTTTGACTGACAAATTTCATTGTTAGCTTTCGCCGTAGACAGTGTTCTGATTTGTCATCTTTAAGGCAATTTAACAATATTTAATTTTGATTGACCTAGATATTCTTTACTAAAATTTAATTTTATAGTTGGCTTTACACGTTTCTCAAACTGTTATATTAATAGCAGGCTGATGTTTATGTTTTACTTTTTCAACTTTGACAAAATTGTTTACAACATCTTTAACAATGTTTAACAGATATTACTACTGACGAAGATAACTGTAAGTGTTATCGAAACGTTTAGATTGTATAATATAAAATACACCATTTAAAAAACCCAAAAAAGATAAGTATTTTGTTAAAGCTTTCTGAGACAAGTAACCATAAATCATACCATCAAATGTCCATAACTATGTTTCACTTTGATACACGTCTAAGCAAGTTATACAAACTACTTACAATGCAATGCTCATGGCCTAGCTTTCTTGAGAGGGGAGAATCCGACTTTTTGTTAAATAGCAGGCAGCACCTAAAAGTGAGAATCACGCTTATCATCTTCTTCCCCCTTTTCTTGAACATCCGATTTAATGTTGGCTTCATTTTCGACGTTATTTAAAATGTTCACTCTCTTTAAACAGTTCCCCTGAGGACTCTGACATAATAGGGAACAATTGAAGACATTTTGCAAGTACATCTTTAGCCTATTTCAAAGAAATCAAATCTAGTAGTTCTCGTAGTGCTCGTAGTTATTTGGTTGGAAGCGAGCCTAGGTTGTTTGCCTTGCTCTCTAGCGCAGTAGAGGTGCGCTTGGTGAAATGTGCAGAACGAATGCTGTTTGTTGCACTCTCACTTGGTGAAAGTGATGCAAGATCTGGTTTGGTGTTTGATACAGATTTTAGATATGAGTTGTACCCAGGTTAATTGAGGGCATGTTTCTTTGCTAAGGAGCCATGCTACTTTAGCATGCACGATCGTCCTGCTTCCTCAATGCCAACGCCCGAGGACGACGGACTGTAGCTGCTTTTTAAACTACATGGTGTTTTTGATAAGGTTATATAAAGCAAGTTCACTCTTTAGGACTGCAGCAGAATTTCATCCATTAAAAGCATGAACCTGTTGTATTTGTTATGTTGAGTAGATATTGGTATGAACTGTTCCCCTACAGGCTTTGTGAATATAATATTGCGATCAGGTTGAGTTTTTGCTAATAGCAGTACTGCTAGGTCAATCTCGTCTCTAATGACAGCCATATTGGACGTTGCTCCTGTAGACTGTTCAGCAGCTGTGTTTAAAATCAGTACGTTAGCATCGTTTGATGCTACCTGTGCTGTAACGCCGTTTTCTTGTCGCTTTAGGAGGTTGATCAGTCTATATTTATTGTTCTAATTGAATATGATTTGTTCCTCATTGAGTATTATTTCGGTGTCCATCTACTGACTTTTTCAATCGACAGGCTGATGAACTGCAATCATACATTTGAGAAAAAAACGCGAAAACAGATTTTGGGAAATTATTGATTTTCATTGTAAAACATTTTGGGGTCATTACTTATGTGAAGAAAATGTATGAAATCTAATCATTTTTATTTTTGATAAAAGTGTCTCTCTTGTATGAGGTTAACATGAGAAAAACAAAGAAAACGAAACCTTCCTCTTCTCTTGCTCTTGAAGCGTGGCGTGGACTTCCGACCTTTACCTCCTTAACTACCTACATCGCATTCCCATATAAAAAAAGTTCTCGTCCCCTCTACACCCTCTACAATCACCTTTTTGAACATTTCTTGACAGAGCCATACTAAGTATTTACAAAATTGCATAACATTTTACTCGTATGATTATGACACGTAGGCAACAAATTTATCAATTAACGTTTGCCTCAAAAGTTTTGGCACAAAATATTATATTCAGTTTTATAAACATATATGTTTTATTTAAACTTATAGATTCCAGACATAATTAATAGATCTATAATTAAGAAAAGTGAGAACTTAAATTAAATGAAGTGCCCAAAATTCTTCTATTGGGCGGGCCTGAGGTAGCGTAGCGGGGTTGTCGTTTCGTGTTCAGCATGACGTTCACTAATGAAATCATTCAGTTTGATGAGCTAATTCTGAATATAGTGCTAACTATCCAGTGCTTTGCCACTTACACGCCCTACATAAGGCCTCGATATCTCTCTTATAGAAATCGCGCACGAGACCAAAATTTTATCAGAAAATATTGCCTTTTCTTTATATTTAACATTCTCTGGGCAGTTTTCTATGTTATCAGTATGCAAGCAATCATTACTCTTAATTTATGAGTTACTTAGAGTGGAATATTTTTCATCATCAATCACAATGACTTTGTTGTTGGCAAAACGTATCTGAATTAATGCCCGACAACATCGTGGTATCCGTGCCAACTTATTTAGCGTATATTTAGGATATTTCCTTCTTTTTCAATATTCTTGACCATTCCTAACCAATTCTCTCCAAACTGTATCCTTAGAAGTTCTATACTCCCTAATTTCCTGAACGTCATTACATGTCTATTTGTTGTTCTTCTTACTAACCTGTCTGTTCTGGCTTGGGTAAAAGATCTGAGTCCTCCTCTTTTTGGGAGATTTCTACATAGTATATCCCTGTTCACAATCCGCTATTGTGCGATAAATAGTTCTGCGGTAAATATTTTATTTACGAATATGCGAATTATTTCACGCTTAGGCATTTGCCCAACTAGACTGTAAATACTTTTGCAAAGATCTAGTTTGTAAGCCATTTTAGTACAACTAATGTATAAAACTGAACTATCAAAGTGAAGATAAACCTTCAGAGAATTTTGGTTTTCAAAGCCAACCTAATACTTTATCATTCTCGCGTATTTTAAATCCATTGGATTTTGTGCCAAAACTTTTGAGACATACCTACGTTACAATTACAGCAACGTAATAAAATGATGTGAAACGCTTAAATTAATATTACGTAAACATCGAAAAAAAAAATAAAAATTACAAGCGGTATATTAATAAAATGTACAAGTTAATTAGTGTTCACCACGCTGTTTTCTCAAATATTCCTTTCGGCATTCCATTTCATCAGCACAAGGACGATCAAAAGAAGTCCAATCGGGATTCTCGCCCAAAAAGAACCTCATTCCTTTAATTCTTTCCTAAAATTTATTTAAGTTTACTTTGTTAAAATTATTAGATATTTTACATTAACGTCTAACGAAAATCGGTGATAAATTCCTGGAGGAATAATAACAAAATAACCGGGAACCGCTTCAATCCGTATCCATTGCTCGTTTAAATCTCGAACATCAAAATATCCAGAACCGTCAGTAATCAATCGAATTTCATAATATTCGTGTAAGTGCTCAGCGAAAAAAGATTCCATTAGATCTTCGTAATTATCACACTTTCTTGAACATTCCTGTTCGTCCACAAATAGAAACTTGCGTTTGTTGGCTAAATCTTTCCATTCGTTATCATTGCTTAAGTTCACCTTTAGAAATACCTTAGTAAACTATATAATACAAAATTTACTTACGTGTATTAACTGTACACCTATCTTATTATAAACGTCTTGGATATTTAAAAATTTTGGAGGATTGCAATGATTCTTTAGCTTTCTATCTTCTACATTGCTCTTCATATACCATGCGCTTGCCATTTCGGTGTGTTAACGCAAACCCGCTCGATATGTATATATATACAAGTAAGTCAAGATACGATAAGGTTATTTACGAACAGTTGGTTAGGCTAGAGAACTGTAACTGCGTAGGTATGTAGTAAGCAATGAGTAGATAAAACGAAAATACAGTGTTACCAAGAGATCTTAATATGGGCTTATATTTCTAAAACCGTTGTAAACAAAGATTGGAATTTTGGAAATCATTATTCTTTTGTATATTGAATTTGTTTTACATTTTCAAAGGGGACGCCTATGATTTCAGAATAATTTTTTTTTACTTTGGACCGGAAATGTATACAAGTGTACGATGAGAAAGGGTAAAACGGTAAATGTTGGTTTTACCGCCAACAGGGCGCAGTGTGTTATTTTAGTTACTAGAATAATATAATATAATATTTTCATCACCGGTTGCGTTTGTGTGAGAGAGTTTAAATTTCAGTACCACTATAATGAAAAATTCGATTGCCACGAGTCACTTTAGTAGTGGAACCGACAGTGAGTGTCATTCTTTCAAAGATTTAGAGATGTTGACTGAGGGAATGTTGATTTTTGTAATCGTTTCGTTTAATACATGAACAAAAAAGTAATATATAACTAAATATATAAACTTTTTTTATGTATTTAATTTGACATTTGTCATCAAATATTTAAAAATTTAATTTATTACTAATTTTATTTAGACAATTACAAAAAAATTTATTCGCAACACGTGCGCTGCCCCATTTTTGGTGCTCGGCCTTATGTTTTATCCCTCGGCTACGCGTGGGGTAAAAAAGAACAGCCTCGTACCAAGAAATGTGTAAAAAGCGCACTAGTCGCGAAAACTACTATTATATACTACGATGTTTTAATCTGAACGAATCCTGCACTGCGTGTTTTAACCAATAAAGACCTTATATCTCGTAGCACAAAATGTGTGATTTGTACCATTTTCCTGTCTAGTTATTAAAATATACATAATACATTTGTTTGCATTATCGAATTTGAGTTCCTACCAGTATTAATTTAACTAAACGTTGAGATCTTGTTTATTGAAAGTCTTAATCTTAATGGTTGTGTTATAATTTTAAATTAACGAACTTAACAGCCACATTTGAAACAATTTCTACCGATTTCACCAATCATAGACTAATGAACAACAGCGATCATACCGAGGCACTAAATCAAAAAACATTTTCCTGCAAGAGCAGGGATCTAAAAATGGTGCATGCATGAGTTAATTCTGAACTCATAGTAGAATCGATTAATAAGTAAATGTACAAATGAAAATACAAACATGCCACAACCTGGTGCATTAGTGAAGGCGGTTAATTGAAATTGAATTCAACACAGTACAATTTGGCACAGCTAATGTCGTCGGCTAGTTTCAGAAATTTCTGGAATCTTTAGAATTCGTATCGCACCATAAATACAGAATGGATATCACTAACTAATGCAATATTAGAAAAAAATTGTAATCACAGAATAATCGTTTTCTTAGTAGGACAAAATTGAATTAAGTAGATAAATGAACAAATGTTCCATAAAATTGCCTCAAACACAAATTTAAGAAAAATAAAGTTCCTCAAGTGTGTGCGAGTCTGCGTCTGCGTGTGCGTGTGTATATGCGTGTGCATGCGCGTGTGCTTGTACGTGCGCGTGCGTGTGTGTGTACGTATGCGTGTGCGTGTGCGTGTGCGGGTGCGTGTGCGTGTGCGTGTGGATGTGAGTGTGCGTGTGCGTGTGCGTGGTGTGCGTGTGCGTGTGCGTGTGCGTGTGCGTGTGCGTGTGCGTGTGCGTGTGCGTGTGCGTGTGCGTGTACGAGTGCGTGTGCATGTGCGTGTGCGTGTACGTATGCGTGTGAGTGTCTGTGTGTGTGTGAGTGTGTGTGTGCGTGTGCGTGTTAGTGTGCGTGTTAGTGTGCGTGTGCTTGTGCTTGTGCGTGAGCGTGTGCGTGTGCGTGTGCGTGTGCGTGTGCGTCTGCGTGTGCGTGTGCGTGTGCGTGTGCGTGTGCGTGTGCGTGTGCGTGTGCGTGTCCGCGTGCATGTGCGTGTGCGTGTACGTGTGTGCGTGTTCGTGTGCGTGTGAGTGTGCGTGTGCGTGTGCGTGTGCGTGTGCGTGTGCGTGTGCGTGTGCGTGTGCGTGTGCGTGTGCGTGTGCGTGTGCGTGTGCGTGCGGGCGTGCGTGTGCGTGTGCGAGTGCGTGTGCGTGTGCGTGAGTTTGTGCGTGCGCGTGTGCGCGTAGGTGTGCGTGTACGTGTGGGCGTGCGTGTGCGTGTGGGTGTGCCCATATTTATACACCACTCTCGTTAGTGAACCCGTCGAACGTATTGCTTCGAACGACAAGAGCAAACATTTATGCTTTAAGGTCTTTGGGCATTATTTATGGTCATAGATCCCTAAATTTCTATCTATACGCCATTTTGTAGAGGAATCGGCCAAACACATTTCCATGATTGGACAGAACTACCCTTTATGGTTTGGTGCCTTGTTACAGGCTAAATACTCACAAGAGCATCCATCCCCTAAAGGCCTCTGTGGAGTGGGCGGGGTTCTCACTTAATGATTGTAAAAGGCACTAGTAGCAACTCCAAAAATCTCCAAAATCGATAAATAAAGTCAAAAAGGCGCCACCAGTTAAAATCAGTTATAGCGGGAAAACGTCATGGACTGATGTTATATTGGTCCAGCAGGAAACCAAAACCTTCACTCAAAAATATACTACTATTACTTCAAAGTCTACTTCAAAAATACTACGGCCAGGTTCACCTAAACTTCAATAAAATCTTAAGCTTTAAATATAAAAGCCGCAATAAGCGAAATAAAACTCAAAACTCGTTTATATATTTCGATAAATCTACGTCAAGGATTATTAGTGTAACTAACCCCAAAAATAACCGATCGAACGGTAATTTAATCCTACAATTAAAACGAAAAATATGCGTCACCACAAACTAAACAAATGCCGATCAAAAATCTATGAAATTCTGAAATTTATGAAATGTTAATATTGGTATGTAGTGTCTAAATTCCAAAATATAAATTGCATAATGTTACCTAGCTGCCATAACAAACAATTATATTGGCTTACCTGTTCGGCAAATTAGGCACTAGAATGTCTCCAATCGATAAGTCGATACCTATAAAAATAGTTCAAAGACATCTCGCAACTTTTCGAGATACCCTCGTATGAACCAAAAAAATGTGTTACGTCAAACCATGATGAATCTCATTCCTCAAAAATTTTCTTAATTTAATTTAATTAATTACTTAAAAAAAACTTAAATAGCTTTCAGCAAGTAAAGTCAATTACTAGCAACTTTAAATATGAGTCATAAAGTTTTTATTCGCTTATTACTTTACGTCAAAATTGTAGCACAGAGAACGAATCACACTAGATTAATATCTATCAATAAACAGTTATAAATAATAAGAATGGTCGTATATTATGACATTTACATCTCAAATTTTGATACAGCTACCTAAGAAAACATTAAATTTCGCAATTTCAAAACAGCAAATCTAGAGTAAAACTAATAAAATTTTAGTCGGCGCGTGCAAGGCCCTTTAAGGTCCATTACCATGTATTTTAAACAAATACCTTTCATTAAATAAAACAGAAATAATACAAAATATCGGTAATATAAACTTTCGATACATAGAATTTGCATCACAAAAAAATCAGGGTATAAACTATAAAGTGTGAGGATGAATACGCCTGCTTCCAAAATTGCCTAAAGGGCCTATATACGATAGACACAAAAAAAAAAATAGAAAACACACACTTTATTATTATCATCAAAAATCAAAAATAAACGTTACCTTACGTAACACCAACAACAAACGGATGTTCTTCCTCCTCTAAACTACGATAATCAGTCGGACAACAGGTCCACCAGGTACTAGATAATTCGACAGTTGGCTACTACGGTATGCTTTCCATGTGAAATTTCACAAACGACAAATCTTATTCATATTTACTCGAACTTAATTTACGAGAGCTACTTTAACCAAAACTACGTTAACTAATTCTTCATTTGATTCAACGTAAATGCAAAGCGTTATTTATTTAAATTTACTCATTGAAACTTAAAATTCGGTACATTCATTTAAACGGCGTCTTCTTATTAACGATATATATATATATATATATATATATATATATATATATATATATATATATATATATATATATATATAAAGTTCTTGACGTATATTATGGTTACACTTAAACTAAAAGCTTTCTTTATTTACATCAATAATTGTTTGTTATACGCTTAGCCATTTAGATGAAGTCGTCAACACTTGAACTATTACTTATTAATTTTAAAATAACGAAAAACGAAAAGCTTTTATTTACAGCAGTTTGTAGTTTGTTTGACGTCGGCAAAATACCCAAAAGTTACCATATTAAATAGGAACTTGTTACTTTAGTCCGCAAAAAAACACAAATTGTGGAACAGCAAGTCCATAGAACAAGGCTAAGCACTTCATAAGAAACACAAAAATCACTGCTACGGCCAAATATGTCACTAGGACCGACTATATATAACCAAAATAATAACTTAGGGTGTGGTGACCCAAAATATGGAGATCATTTTTTCCACGTGATCTCGATACAACCCCAACTCTGCGTAACTCCTTCCAACCTTTACTTAACTACTGCTTTTGCGGATATTGCGCTGACCGCAAACAAGCAACACCTGAATCTAGTACTAACTAGACTGACCATAATTATTCATTATTCTCGACATTGGTTTTTCAACCACCTCCACTCTAATTTGCCCAAAAAACTTAAATATACCACTCCGCTTAAACATGACGGGAGAGATTGCTTTGTCAGCAAGCCTGTTTCTACTCTAAACCTTATCTGAGAGAATTGATATTTAAACACTTATCAATCGGAACGGTGCCTATCTGGCGGCTAACTAGAACTTTTACAAAATATGTACCTTAATATGTAATATCTGAATACGCTCTTTTCATTAAATTTACACGCCGCAATCCCAACTTGATTTAACCAAATTAAAATATGAAATTTATTTTTACAAAACTATCCCTATTTACAAATACACTAACATAAAAAATAACGAGATCATTTATTCTAACAAAAACTAATCTATCAGTACTCTAATTGTCACTTGTGAATGAAACGTGATTCTACAAATAAAAATTTCCGTTCATAAATATCTCCAACCCAAAAAAAAAGTAATTAAATAAAGCTCGCAAAAATTTACACTCATTTAACTCGAAATTTAAAAAAATTGAACAAAACCAACTTATAATTAGGGGCAATACTTCAATTATAGATGCTCAAACGTATTATATAAATGGAGATAAATTAAGTTACGATTTCTTGGTTGGTGATCGTTTTTAAGTTTTCCTGGAAACGCGGTCAAAATAGCCAATCGCATTGTCTCGAAGGGCAAAATGGACAATATAAAATTTTAGGACATTGCTCATCATATCCAGGAAAATATTTTCCAGAATTTCATTCGTTGACTAATTTACCTAAACAAACGCATTATTGCGATTCACAAGAACAGAACTTTGCTGTTTTACTATTCTAGTTATCATTGGGGTGATATTTATTTATAAATAATTGTGTTTGTAATTATCATGAGAATTGCTTTTATGCAAATTTTAGGTAGCTGCTTTTTAGTATTATACTTAATTTTACATTACATAATTTACTATATTTGAGCCAATGAAAATTTTTTGGATTTTACGCGATCCGAAATGTTTAAATACCTTATCATTGTTATTATTAAAACCAGCCCCGAGTTAGAGCCACCCCATGTAGTTACTAGTGACGCTGTCGAAACCGGAAGCGTAAGGAGCTAGTAAGCGGCCACCGCCTAAAGCGCGCCCACACCCAGAATACAATTCGAAAGTATTCACTTTCAATTCCAAATAGTTTATTAACTCGTAAATGCCACCAATTCTGTTTTACTAGAACTTCCGCTAATTACTACGAATAATTAAAAATATATTATTCCACCGTAAATAGATAGTTAGTTAATCCAAACTTATTTTATCACCTCTTGACTTGGCCCACTAGTATAAACACAGTTATAATAACTGTTTACTGCTGTTAGCTACTCGACAGGTCCGGCTATTACAATTTTAATTTTGTTCAGTTCTTTCGTGAGTGCATAAAAGATCTCGCTAACCGCATTTTCACAGAAAACGTGAGGAAGAACTTCCTGATATTTGTGCTTATTTGACCTGGAGTACTCAGTTATTTCTTTACTTATAGCTTTATGTTAGTTGTATTAGTATTAAGTGTAAATATAACCCTTACAAGTATATCGCTCAGTGTGGACGAGCCTAGTAATAGTGATCAACCCCAGTAACAAAGAACAACTCCCCTTTTAAGAGGCAAATTAAATTAAAGTAAGCGAAAGCAGCTTATAATATGAATTTCCCTCACTTTATGGTTGTTGGTGGTGATTTTAATTATTCTGTTCTACATTGGCGGAATAAGATCAGGTTTTAAGAGGTGTATTTTAGTGAATCAGTGTAATAGAAATACGGAAATTAATTAATTCGAGACTTAGAGATAATTATTTTGAACGGAAAATTACGTAAAATAGAATAAAAGTAATGTTCACTTTTTGAATTGGTTACGGAAATTATCCAGCGGTTTTTTGGAAGTGGGTCAACCCTTGCCATGATTTCACATGCACGCTTATTCTACCTTAAAATCGTGTGTAGGTTTAAGTAACTGAAATCGTTTAGAGAACAATGGCAAACATTCCGTCTTACTAGTTACTTCGTGTATGTTTTTGGCGACGCAGTAGGCTTGCCTTTCGTCGGGTTAACATTATATTGCGGTTCCGGACTCAGTTTTCGCGCTTGCTTCCGTTCATATTGTTGCGTAGTGTGGGTATAACTACTGAAAACGTACAATTGTGAGAAAAGTCGAAGTAAGGAGATGAAAACGACAAGAACAAGTGTATCGGAGTCGAGACTTAAAACTGTGTAACTTACTATTAGAATATCTGATAGCTCGGATAGTCTTTGGGGTAATAATTCGAGGATCGTTTGGGGCAGAATAAAGTTTGAAGCTGAATCTAAATCTCCGCAACGGAAATCGTGGTTTTATACAAACTCAGTGACGGGTTCTATTTACAATCGAAGAGATTAAAAGAATTAATTATTGATTACTTCTGGTATGTAAAATAAAAAACAATAATTCTTAAATAATTAATTTAAGTTCTATACGTAGAGGATTTCAATTCTTATGTGTGTTAAAGAACGGAAGTTAAGCAAGTATGCTAATGTTTTAAACTATTCTAATACAAATCGGTACTAAGTAATGTGCAACGCTGTTAATCTAAAAAGGTATTGCAACGCCATTGAATAGTGCATAAAGGTAAAGTATCTGTTAAAGCCAAAAAAATTATGCTTATTGATTTACGGCGGGTTAATAGTTACAAAACCTACAAAAAAAAATTTTTTTGGAACAAATTTGCCATTAAGTGTCACACACTTGTGCATGTGTTCAAAGTATTTGTTGGAGCATTTTTTCCACTCTAAAGCTGATATGTCCAATACATGGTTTTCAGTAGCTTCAACATCTTCCTGAGGTGATCAAAATCACTGTTTGCGCACTTGTAGTTTGACATTCGGGGCCAAAAAAGTCGTTAGGTGATAAATCTGGTGAATACGGGCAATGGGATATTAATTCGATATTTTTATCCTTCAAGTGGTGTTCGACGTGCTGTATGGGAAATAGAGAATGATGCGACGTTTTCGGTTGCTTTTCCCAATTTCATCGATGACTTCTGGGAAACAAATAGATGTATACCATTCAGCGTTAACTGTTCCTCGATTATCTAAAGGAATGGTCGCCACATGTTCAG
Organism: Vesta saturnalis; assembly: GCA_036346205.1. Classification (NCBI taxonomy): domain Eukaryota; kingdom Metazoa; phylum Arthropoda; class Insecta; order Coleoptera; family Lampyridae; genus Vesta; species Vesta saturnalis. Next base: position 2,571,757 of record JARFJB010002254.1, on the reverse strand, counting down.
TACAACCCAGGAAAGACACGAACTTTCTTGGAACTACTTCGAGAAATAACAACTTTTGTGGGATTCGGTTCACCTAGGAACACCTAAACAGTAGACTGTTGTTTAGTTTCCAGTTCAAACGCGCATTGTCAACAAATTCCTTTGTGAATTCTTAAGCCGCCGCTGATTTAACAATAACAAAGTTGAAAATTTACAAACATTTGATTACACATCTCAATGGTGCCATCTAGTGGTTATTTGTAACAATGCAAGAGGCAATCTCCGTATGCACAACATTTTGGGGAGTAACTCTAATGTACTCTTATATAGATATCCGTTTTTAACATTTTTCTTTACTTTTGAGCACCCTGTTTATCCTAAGGTATGTTATTTAGGTTACTAAATTAAAGAAATTGTAATTGTAATATTGAAACATTCTGTGTATATCTATAATTTAAAATTGGCGCAAAAATGCATGCGATTGTTTCAAATGAGGGCAGTGAGTGCAAGTTGTATAGAAAATACGTGCATTAGTTCTTGGGCGTGCAGCAAAATGGTTAGCAGGTACATAATACCAACCGTGCTTTGAAATAAAAGCACGTTACCAGATATTACATTTGGATGGTATTGTGTGTGGCATTTTTCAACCGCAGCACATGAGTGTAAAAGCTATAAGCTTCCTCCAAGTGTGTTTTAAGTGAAGGAGTATAATCTTGGACATTTTGTGTTGGTTAATTGGTTGAGTTTCACCATGAGTTTTGGTCGCGCGAGAAAACAGTCATCATAGTGTCAAATTTTATTGCTAATGGTACTTTTTACTAGAAGAATCGACGGTGAGTGCCATTATATCAAAAATCTAGAAGTATTGTTTAAACTTTACAATCAACCTAGAGCATTTTCTAAATACTGCGCTATATTAAACCCTACCGTAACATTATCGACAGCAACCAATTAAGTTGAAAACCTTTTGTAATATGATGACAGCGGTGTATTGCAAACTTACCGTTATTGTTTTCATTCAACTCACAGCGCATTGTTAGTAGAACACAAGAAAGTCAATCAATTATGGGAAGATACAATATGGATAATGTGCATCAGATACCTGTCTAGTGAATCATTCAGATATACGTAATTAATTTGTTTACATGATCGAATTTAGGTTACTACTAACATTAAATTAAGGAAACGTTGAAATTCTGTGTATTAATTTTTAAATTAAATTTCATGAATAAATGATACTTTCCAACAAAAGAACCCACATTAAATGGTTTTAGTTCCCTTCCATCCGGTTACAGAGTCAACTTAAAGATTTGATTTTTTATAAAAAATGTTCTCCTTATAAAATCGTTAAAGGTGCAATTAAGCGAATTGTCACATAGACAGTAGAGGAAGTCATCTCCTGACGAACAACTTTTGATTTACGCTTTCGTCTGGTATTTGTGTAGGTAGTGTAGTGGATGTTTTAACTTTTCGTGTATGAAGCCTCGGCTGGACTAGCCGCACTAGACGCACAGAAGGAAAATGTGTCAAGGGAGCTCCGCTTCTATAATTTTTTAAGACGTTTACTGGTTAGTAGACGTTTACTCCTGCAGGAAGTCTACAATTATCCTTCTTCAGTTCTGGGTTGATGCTTAGTAGGCGGTAGCAATGTCAAAGTGCTGTTTTTGTGAGAAGAAATCATCCATTTGCCACTAATAATGAATAATCTACCTTATTGATAGTATTCAGTCAGTGTGTGCCAATGATTTTCGTTAGAACAGTTGTCCTTACCTTATCGGTTGCCCTTACCATGGTGATGTGGGGTTGTCTTCTATTATAGGGGGCGTATCATGAATGATATTTTCGAATTCCTCCGGCATATGGGATAATTGTTGTAGTATTCGTAGGTAATGAAAAAGTTGACCTCTGAGAATATGTTTGATCCGTGAATTATGCGTTCTGTAAATACGTACTGTAGTATTGTCAGTCGGTTCGTAATTGGTTAAATGCTTGCATGTTGAATTGATAGTTTCTGCAATTTGTGAATAGTGGTCCTTTCGCAAGAGGCGATGACCTTACTTTTATGGGGTTCAGTGGATGCATAGAATGGGAGACAGTAGTCTAGGAAATGGGCTTGGGTGTTCTGTAATGCTCTGAGTAACAACCATTCACGTTTCCTAGCAACGATTGTTCGGTTGTATATCCAATTGGGTGTGTCTCTAAGGTTACCCGTTACTCGTTACTCCCCGCCGGTTGACTCAATTATGGGAGGGGGTGTGGATAATTAATCTACCTTGTCATAGCTCGGACTGGTTTCCCATGTAGTAATGTCGTTGGAGAACTGGGGTCATGGGCGATTATTAGGTGTAGTAGTTCTGGATACTTACAGTAAAAATAATGGGAGGTAGAATCATCTACTCTAACCTTTACAGTCCTGATAGATGGTATAAAAGAAGGTGTCGGGCGAAGGGTGTAGAGTTTAGCAGCAGTAATACTTTATGGAATTGTTACATGCCAAGCCGTATCAAAGGCTATTTTGATACCAATTAGTGCTGAAAACAGCAGTATTGGTGGCTGAACGTTTCGGATGTGTCATTATAAAGTTGTACGATGTGGTCGACTCATGATCTGTTTGATCTAAAACAAAACCTCTGTTGCGTATAAGGTCATTGGCATTGAGATAATTGCTTAACTTATGGAATAGAATAGCTTTATGGCTGTAAGAAGCGGACCTTCATTCTGTTGCAAAATAGATTAAAGATAGATATTTATTGTCTATTTGAGCTAAAAGTTGCATTAGTTTTAATGTAATTTTCCTTACATTTGTCCATTTTATCATGAGAGTAATAGAAAATTTCCGGATAGACAGGCGTCAACACTAGTTGAGTGGCTCTTTGTGTATGAGTTTGTATGGTTTGCAGTCGTATTTTTTGAACATTTTAACGTCTTGCTTGAGCTGTGCTTTATTTAAAGTCATCGTCAAACACGCTTGATTTGCGTTAGTAAACAGGGTTTGCAGATGAGGCCTGGATTTTCCTTGGGTAGAAACAGCGAAGTAACCTGGAGGTTTTGAGTACGAGATTTTTAGAAGTCGTTCATATATTTATCTTCTTTCTTTAATCCAAAGAACGACGTGTAAAGTGGCGGATGGTGGGACGTGATAGTATTGTCCAAAAAGGTCTGGACATCAACGTTTTGCATGAGTCGTTTTGTATAAAGCATGTGGTCGCTTATGACCTTTATGCTTCAATTTACGTAATGAGTCAACAAATTTTTTCACAAACTTTCTGTAATAGTTAATAAATGCAATAAAACGTTTTGGTTCATTCGATTTTGTCGGTTTTGAATAATTGTTAATGGTTTGTGTGTAAGGTGTCCTCAATAACATATTTAACTATTCAAAGACTTCACCTAACATTGCAACCGTCGTAATTCGTGAAAAACCAACACTTAATAAATCTAAAATATCAGTAATATTTGGCAAATGGAATTTATCGTTTTCTATTTTGTTACTTAATTCTCTGTAATTAATAACACTTCGCCATTTACTTTTACCCGAATTCTTACAATTTTCGGTACAATGAGTAACGGATCTGACCAGTTTAATGCACTCTCTTTGATAATCCCGTTTTTTAAGCTTCGTCCACGTTTTTGGGTTTTTGAGCATATGGAAGTCTATAAGGTTTTTCATGTACAAGTTGAGGATCCCGTGTTATTCTGATTTTCTCTTGTCCTACATTTGCAATAATGACTTTATCGCTTTGAATAACAATTAGTACACGTTGTTATTTGCTATGGTAAAATTACGCAATCTTCGTAGAGTAATGGTTGAAATATTATGTTGCGACTACGATGAAACCATGTGCTCTACTTGCTTTCATCGCACAACGTTATGGTAAAGTTTCTGTAATTAATTACCGCTATACAGTGTTGACCAAGATCATTCCGTCTCAACATGATTTTATAGCTATTTCCTTGTTAATTATTTTTAACGTTTCAATTAAATCTTGGTTCCCCTCGGCCTGAGCCAGAGTTAAATTTGCTACTAAATTTTGTATACTATATCCAAATTGACTAATTAAACTATTTTACATTATGTAATTCATTTTCTAAAGAAGCCGCACTTTTTGTGGTAACAAAATTTGCCTTTATATCCTCAACTAAATTTACACCTTCGTATTATGTACCTTCCCTTATTTTTACATTTTCATTTATTATTTTCTAAACATGCTTACATACAATTTAATTGAACCGGTCAGTTGTTTAGAAATTTTTGTGTTCCCTGTCATATATGGTAACAAACTACCTTCAGTTTTTAAATCAAAATGTTCCCCTGTTTTAGCTGATTGTACTTGACTTAGTCTACCTTCTAACAAACCACGTGCTTGACAAACACACTATTCTGTCAATAAAGTGATCTCTTCTATCCATTCCATTAATTTTATTACTCTGACGATATTTTATACTTACAAAGATCTGAATTTTTGGTATCAAAAAATACACTAAACTTCCCTAATTCTTCTAGTTCCTATAGTTTGTAATGAATATTTTTCTCCTACTCTGATTATCTTTTTTTTATGTTAGCGGAGAATGTGAATATTTCATACTATGCGCGCCAGAAGTATGTAATAATTTTTTTTGTGCTGATAGCATAAAAAAACTATTTGACATGTCAAATTAGTTTTTTACATTAAAAATAAGTTTCGATTGTTTTTCATTTTCTGTTCGTTTTCGGGTAATGTCATTGATATTTTTTAAATGCTACCCACTTTTGGTTGTTATGCCCTTCGAACCAACAGTTCTGAGGTATTAATGCTTCAAAATCTGAAAAAAGGTCAAGTTGTAAATGTTACATAATTTTTAATAGTAGGTTCGTGTGAATTCTTATTGTGGAAATTAGATTTTGAAGTTTAATTGTCGCGTTAGGTATTGTTTTGCGATTTTGACTGTGACGCGTGTAAAATCATATTTGAATTTGAATTTCACAAACTTGAATTCCCAGTGACTACAGTTGGATACATAACAGAAACTGAGCGAATAAATATTTTGGCTATTATTGTTGAGATAGAACACGTGCACAAGAAGAAGATTACAGCTATTTTAGTAAAATATGTGGTGATGCTGAACCAACTACTCAGTCCACCTCCAGTAAAGTAGTCACTATGAAGCGTTCCGATTCGTAAAAAATCACCCAAATTTTGGACCACGTAAAATAACAGATGTGAAGATGGACCTCTAGCGTTTCAGGAAAACCCCCATTTCCTCTCACTAACTGCTGCCGCTAATAACAGACCATGAACACACAAAACAGTCGCTATTGATTTAATCACAACTTACACGGGATCATTAAAACACATACAATTTGCAGAAAAAGCTAAATGTTTGGACTGCTATATAATAACAGCAATATGTGACGGAATTATAGAGCACATTCTTATTGATAGGTTATTAACTGGTCTAAAATACTTGGATCTACTCCGGGATGCACTGATTCCGGCACTGGCGTTACCTTACTAAACTACGAAGGTCACGATATTGTAAATGAAATGGTATGGATCAACAAGACGGAGCTCTACCTTACTATTGTGGAGAGTTGCACGATTACCTAAATGACGTGTTCGAAAACAGGTAGATTGGAAGACAAGGATTTATTTATCGATTGGTGTAAAATCTATTCATAACTAGGCACGATCGTGATCAGAAGATTTTCTATTTTCGCTGGACTAGTATATACGTTGGTAAGCATAAGCCTTTTTAGTCGTAATAGTAGGTGCCATAAATTTTCTAAAACACAATCCTAAAAACTCAAAAAGGGGGTAAAGAAAGAAAGGAGCTGAAAGAGAAAATTTCAATTAGCATGTACACAAACAAACAGGAAATTAAGTATGCAGTAAATAAACATTCGTGTATTCAGTAAACACAAAAATAGAAATCCAAGTTACCCAAATTTTTGTTTTATGCAATAACACACAAACTAATGTATGTTGTAAGTTTCTACGATAAATATTAATTTAGAAGACGAGCCATTAAAATGGATTACCGAAATTTTAATTCTATAGAAAGCAGGATCCCATCAAAGTAAGTTATTATTTGTAAACGTTATTGTTTACTCTACGCAATAATTGTAAGTGAAGCTAAAATAAACGTATACCATTGAGGTGAATGGTTTAAGTACTTGATGAACGAGTTAGAATTTTATCTTAAACATACCGATCTGTCTGTATTAAAAGTGAATAGTAAGGGAAATAAGCACTCGTGGCAAAAGGTCTCTATCCTAAAGAAAATATAAATACCAATAAAATTGAAATACATTGAAGTTGAGTATACAGAAGCCTCGCTGAAGTTCACCAAAGACAGTTACAACTTCAACGGTACGAGTGTCACTGTTCTATATTGTTAATGGGATTAGGATCTCATTTTCAAATTTTCCCTGATGATATGTCGTCTAATATGATTTACAAATTCCACTGTAATAGGTGTAACGCTACGTACTTCGGAAAAACCGAACGTCACTATGCTATCCGCCGATTTGAGCACATAAGGAATCTCTCCACAATTTGAGAAACGTTCACTAAAAATGCGTGACTCGACTATTCTTCGACACAAAGCAGACGAGGACCACATTATTAAAAAAGAAGACTTCTCAATTTTGAATAAAGCTGAAAACGTAAATATATTGGCCATAAAGACAGCTTTACATATTTACCTTTTGAAGCTTTTCTTAAATGTATAGCTGGACATGGCTTCTCTAAGGTTGCTTGATTGATAGCTAAACGTATGTTCTACTGTCCACGTTAAATTTATACTTATACTTTTGGCACCTTTTAACCTAATGTCTAAATTTGTGTGCATATTTCTTAATTAACTAAAAATAACTTAAGTTTTGAATAAATCGAAACGTTTAATTTTGTTACTATGGAGTTTCATTTTAAAGTTTATATTTATCATTAAGTTCAATGGGGAATTGTGTCCCTTTCTAGTATTGTTTCTTGGATTCTGGAGAGTATGACTTTTTCAAAAAGATTGGCTAAAGATGGTAACAGGCTAATGGGCCTGTAACTATCTGGGTTGTGCTTTGGTTTGGCAGACTTCTAGATAGTGAGTATAATTGCAGTTCTTCATTGAATCGGGTAGTGTCCCAGTCTAAGAGAAGCATTACAAATTGTAGTTAGATAGGTAGTAGCATTCTTGGTTAGTTACTTTAGCATTTTATTCATTACAAGATCGGGCCCAGGTGGTTTATAGTTGGGTAATCGAGCTACGTAAGACGTTAGTTTTTGTCAAAATCTCCTATGTTAGGAGCGAACACATGCTTGAGAGGAGTTGCTATTAAGTTTTCTTTGTCAATGTCAGATGAATAAGTATTATTATTATCTACAATGGCACCCTTTTTTTGGTAATAATCGTTTGGTGGCCAACCGCATGGAGGGGTCACGAGATTGCATAGATAGGATGAGCGCCGAATTCTTATTGTCACGTCCTTGTTTTACTGAATGAAGAAGCCTGTTATATACATTTTTAAAGCATAGAAGTCGGGATCTCTCCCAGTCTCTTATGTATCCGATACTTCAGTTTGATCACATCTAGTATAAATCCAGGAGTTCTAAGTTGTTCAGGAACTTTCCTGTAAACCTTAAAGGATAGTGAATTATTAGTTTTAGATATTGTTATGTCAAGAAATGGTACACTTCCATCAGTTTCCTTTTTGATGGTAAATTGGATGCTAGGATGAATACCATTTATACAGATTAAAAATTCATGTGGTGCTTCTTCTTGGGGCCTCCAAATAACAAATGTGTCACCTACATATCTATACCAAATTAAAGGTTCTTTAGGTAAACTCTATAACACTAATGTTTCAAATTGTTCCATGTAAAAATTAGCTATGACAGGATTAAGAGGATTGCCCACTGCGACACCACCAAGCATTTCATAGAATTAATCTTTCACTGCAAATAAATCGTAGTAAGACAGTGATGAAAGTGAATGGTTATATCCATTACGAATATGATCAGTATACTCAACAGTTCCTTTTATACTATATCGCCCTCTTCAATTTTGATATAATGTATTTTTTCAATGAAGATGGTAGAATTTTTATTATAATAGGGTGTTTTACCTATATGAGGTTTTAATAAACATGTAGGATAACAAATTGCACTAACAATAGACCTTAAAGGAACATTAGGTTCGTGTATTTTTGGTAAACCATACAGTTTTCGTGAAAGAGCTTCGGGGTTTCTTTTTTATTTCTTCAGGAATAGTTTTTAAAATAATCTTTTTAAAGTATCTCTTGATAGTTTACGATAAGTTTGTGGTTCCCACAGTTGCTCTACTTTAATGTAATAGTCGTTCATATCTAATATAACAGTGGCATCACCTTTATCTGATTTTAGAATTATTATATTTTTATTAAGTTGACGAAAGCATAAGTTGCTATTTGAAGGTTTTGTTTTACCTAACATGTTAACAGTTTTATATCTAACTTCATTCGCAGCTTGAGAAGGTAACGATTTAATAGAATTCTTAATATTGGGAATTATATCTTCAAAAACTATTACTATTGGTGTTAACGCAAGATTTCAGCTTCAATAGTGTTATCTGAAAAAATATGATCGGGAACGTTTATAACTGTTTTTTTTTATTATCAAGAGATTGTCCATTATAGAGCCCCTTGAATAATTTATCAAATTTTGCTTCATGTTTACATGAAACGTTAAAATTTACTTACATACATTTAAAGGTTAATGAATCAATTTTGTCCCAATCCTCTCTATTTAATACAAATATAAATAACAAGTGTCTATTAATGATTGAAACTGACGTCATGTCAAATCTAGGAAATTTGTTTGCTTAGTATTTGCAACACTGAGAATTATATTGTAAAATCAATCGGTTTCTACCTTTTTTGTCATAGTCGTACGTGTCTGTTTTTCATTAGCTTTTATTATAATTTTTCGGTTCATTCTTCATTCCTGTATTAATTTTTCGTTATATCCACAATAAGTTATTATCATAACTCCTAAAATAAGTTTTAGATGAACTAATGGAAGCAGTTGAACACGAGATTCAGGCTATTACACGGGAAGAACTTAAGCATGTTTTTGAAAACATGAAGCAGCGAATTAATTTATGTCTACAGCATCAGGGTCATCCTTTTCAACATTTTTTGTAATTATATTAATTTAACGAAGACTCTTTGTATTTTTGTCATAACAATAATTTTAAAATTTATTTTGTTAAATAATTATAATTAGCAAATATTGGCAATAAACATTTCCAAAGTAGGGGTATTCTGTTTAATTTTAACCAACAACGCTTGTAAAAATTACATCAAAGGTGATTACCCCACGGGACGCAAATTTCAATCGTTGGGACTGAAATGAAGTGTAGTGGTACCAACCTAACAAAAATTTGCTACACGACGTGAGCTTAAATGACTAATAGACACCTGATATAATACACCTTTATCGGTTGTATCCAATGACTTTCTAGTAATCCACATCAAGAAAACGATGTAATTAAGTTTTTAGTGGATCGAGCAAAACGAATTTGTGATCCTGAATTTTTTGAAGATGAATATAAATATTAACAAAGTCCTTACAACCTAATGGATATTCTCTTAATGATTAATACCACCTGGTAGTCGTAGCCATAAAGAAAAACCAGAGCTTAATGTTACAGATAGAATTAATGATGGTATTAGGACTGGTTTTAAACCTACAACAAAAATTAAAGGACACTTGAGGTCTGTATACAGTGTGACGAAAAATCGGATATAGTTGAGGAAGACAGAGTAGAAATGAATGAGCACAATAGTGACAGTGAACAAGATATTTCAGAGGAAGAAAATATAGTCGGAAGTTCCGCGATTCCGTATTTTATTGCAAAAGATCAAGAGTCGCAATGGTATAAACAAGTTCCTAGGAAAAATGTCAAAACAAGGTCGGAGAATATTATCAAATGTTTTCCTGGACCCAAGTTAGCAACAAAGCATCTCAAATCTATTTCAGAAATTTGTCAGTTTTTCATTGATCTCGATATTCTTCGTGTAAGTGTAGAATTTACTAATAAACATTGACAGCGTTCAACATAAGTACAGTAGAGTAAGGTATGCCAAGCACACTGATATTTGTGAGAATCAAGCACTGATCGGTTTATTGTATTAAGGGGATGTTCTGTAATCAATCCGAATAAATGTTGAAGAGATTTATAATAATGAAGGTAGTGGGGTAGAGCTATTTTGTTTTGGCGATGAGTAAAAACAGGTTCTCATTTCTTCTACAAAATTTAACATTTGGTGATATGGATACCTGGTCTAAGAGAAAAAAAACTGATAAACTTGTACCTATTCGACTCTTTTTTGAGTCTTTTGTTCGAAATTGTGGGTCAGCATACACACCGTTTGAGAATGTAACCATCGATGAAAATTTGAATGCATTCAGAGGGCGATGTAATGTTCACCAATACATGCCAAATAAACCAAACAAATATGGCATTAAGATTTTTGCCCTTGCGGATTCGAAAATATTTTAAACCATGAAATTAAAAGTTTACGTTGGGAAACAACCGGGCGGACCTCATAATGTCGATAATTCAGCTTCTCCTGTTGTCCAGAATGGAGAATTATTAAAGGATCTGATAGGATTGTTACATGTGACAACTAGTTCACAAGGATGAATTTAATTCACATCCTTCGCAATGAATACAAATTAAAATTTTTGGGTACCACACGTAAGAACAAACGTGAATTGCCTATAGAACTTTCTTGTCCTGATCATAGACCTGTTGATTCTAGCACATTCGCATTCCAGAAAGATGTAACATTAGTATCTTATATGCCAAAAATATCAAAAAATGTATTGCTGGTTTCAAGTTTACACCATGATGATAATGTGGACAACAGCTCTGGAAAACCAGATATGATATTAGACTATAACTGCACAAAAGATGGCGTAGATACGGTGAATAAATTATGCGCCACCTACAATTGTGTTAGAAATACCAGGAGATGGCCTATGGTCATCTTTTGCACTATTCTCAATATTGCCGGCATTAACGCTATGGCATTATATTTTTTCAATAATACAGAAATATGTATACGCTGAAGGCAATATCTTCGTAAATCATCGGCCCATTTCAGTGAAAATCATTTAAAAAGAAGACTACAAATAATAAACTTGACAAGAACTATGAAAGATAGAATAAGGTAACTTACAGGTTAATAAATCCTAGCTTCAGGTAGTGTTAGTGTGGTTAACAACAGGGGTCGTTGCGCGTATTGTGATCGTAGAAAAAATCGACCTACAGCAAATTTTGTTTCCTAAACATATAAGAAAAAAAGATTAGAATGTAATTTTTATTTATTTTAGGATTATACACAATTGAGGGTTTTTTGGAAAAAAACAACATAAGTCACTCTTTGTTAAAATTGAGATGGCAACACTGTTGCGTTGAGCGTACTTCAATGATGGTGTCTGATTAAGTTTCCCGTAAAAAACACATATCTCCATGTAAAAGGTGCTAAAAGAATCAGCGGTTTCATAAAAGTAACAAACGTCAACATATGTTGTCAAAGACATGTATTTATTCGAGAAACATTATATTACAGGAGGTTGGGTTAGGGTAGTTTTTACCGTTGATTAGACTATATATATATATATATATATATATATATATATATATATATATATATATATATATATATATATATATATATATATATATAATGGCTTTGTTTAAACATCCAAACATTCCATTGTAATTAAAGTGCTTCACGAAGATTTACGAGGATAAAAAAAATATTCTTGTAACCAAATTTAACCTGCTGGAATCTAAAGATGCTCAAGACAGCCATCTTGTTGGTAATATAATATGATATGCTGTAATAGTAGGTACCTCATAGTACTTTTTTCATAATATAGTAAGAAAAATGTATTTCTCAAAAAGAAGGCATAAAAATTATTAACAAAATGTTAAATAAGCCCATTAGTATGGCTTAACATTCTTAGTGTTCAGAAGACGAGAATGCCATGTTAGACCACCGCCCAACCGGTTTCCTCATTATTGTAACTCTTCAGGAGCGGGTAGATCTGTCATGGAATATCTTTATATTCCATTTAATGTTTAATTATTTAATAATCAGAAACTAACAAAACCACAAAGTTTTTGACGTTTTGGTTTTTCATTGCAAAAAAATTAACCTACTATGTACAGGGTGTCCCAACGATAGAGTAAAGTAAGTTTATGCTTAACTAGAATTATTTGTGTAAATATTGTATGGACCATGGGGTAGAGGTAAGAAGTGTGCATTTTTTTAAAATATTGGAAGTTACACAGGGTGTGCCAGAAAAGCAGGACGTGAAAAAGTATGATTTTTTTAGATAGAACACCCCGTATTTGATTTTAGTTTTTAATTCTACGTGTCCATACAAACATATTTTGTCATACAAAAGATTGGCTGAAAGTTTTTAGTTCTTGAGATATTCGCGTTTAAAGATTATTATGGTCATTTTCGTGGGGTTGATGAATGGGCAATTGTTCCGTTATTTCACAATAAAAAAAATTGATATTTCGTGTGAAAAATAAGTGATATTATACTAACGTTTAGACCGAGTAGTATTTCTAATTTTCTCAACAGGGTGTTTGTTATAACCATTCAAATTTGAAAATTCTCAAATTAAAAAAAAAATCAGTTTTTTTTTAATTGCACACCCTATATATTTTTATTTCATTTTATTCGGGATTAAAAAATTTATCATTTTTGTCAAATATGTCCTATATCTATCTTTGATAGTTTTCGAGGAATTTCGATTTTTCTCACTAGCTACGTTACATACGATACTATAACATTATTGTGGATCGTGGTAGCCATGGAAAACAATTGCGACGAAATAAAACAAACCACCTAAGCGAGAATATTAACAGTTTTTATTAATGAGAAACAGTAATTCAATAATTATTCAACATTGCGTCTTAGTAAATGCTCAAATAGACGGCCTTCTTGCTGAATACACATATTGAGCCTTTTTCTCATGTTCTGTCTCACTTCGGATAACATAAGAGGGGTCACTGTGCGACAAGCTTCGCGAATTCTATTTTTCATGTCCTCCCTTGTTGTAGGTTTAATAATATACACCCGATCTTTTATGTATCCCCATAGGAAAAAATCCAGTGGAGTTAAATCGCATGACCTGGGTGGCCATAATATAAAGCCATTACGTCCTATCCATTTCTCCGGGTATTGCTGGTTCAAGAATTCCCTTACGTACCGATAAAAATGTGGAGGTGCACGATCCTGTTGCAACCACATATTTAGTCGTCCTTCTAAATTGATATCCTCAAGTAACTTCACGTAAGAAAAAAAGCTGCAGCCCGTTAATGGATCATCAAAAAAATAGGGGCCGATAATTTGGTCATTAAGTATACCACACCACACATTTAGTGACCAATAATTTTGGTTTTGAACTTCTCGTAGCCAAAATGGATTATCAATGGCGTAATAGTGCATATTATGCCGATTTACAGCCCCATTACTTTTAAACGTCGCCTCATCGGAAAACATTATGGAGCACAAAAAGTTGTTATTTAATTGCAGCCGTTGATTAATGATATTGCAGAATTCAATTCGTCTTGCAAAATCCTCTTCTCGCAATTCTTGTTGAAGCACAAAGGGATGGTACTTATAGTTCAGCGTTGTTCGATTCACGTTTGATTTGGAGGTATCACATATCGTCGCTAATGTTCTAGAACTCACTTGGGGATTTTCTTGAATATTTAATAATATTTCAAGTTCTTTTTCTTCATTAGCTGCCCTTTTATTAACAACTTTACGTTTGAAGTATTTAACACTACCGCTAGAATCAAATCTATCCATCAAATTTTCCAAGCCAACAGTAGTAGGTATTCGACGTTCAGGATATTTCATTTTGTAGATTCGTTGTGCCAATAAAGGGTTTTTTCAGCCTCGCCCAATACGTATATCATATCAATTAATTCATTTGTCGAATAATCCATAATTGATACAAGAATTGATAACAAGTTAAATGCGAAAACAACAAATTTAATATGTGTTTATTTTGACAAGTAGGAAACCTTTGTATCTTAGTAACGCAATTATTATTTTCCATGGCTACCAAGATCCATGCAATGCAATGTTATCGAAAATAAAGTAGCTAGTGTGAAAAATCGAAATTACTCGAAAACTATCAAAGATAGATATAGGATATATTTGACAAAATGTTAGATTTTTAATCCCGAATAAAATGAAATAAAAATATATAGGGTGTGCAATTAAAAAACTGATTTTTTTAATTTGAGAATCTTCAAATTTGAATGGTTATAACAAACACCCTGTTGAGAAAATTAGAAATACTACTCGGTCTAAACGTTAGTATAATATCACTCATTTTTCACACGAAATATCAATTTTTTTTATTGTGAAATAACGGAACAATTGCCCATTCATCAACCCCACGAAAATGACCATAATAATCTTTAAACGCGAATATCTCAAGAACTAAAAACTTTCAGCCAATATTTTGTATGACAAAATATGTTTGTATGGACATGTAGAATTAAAAACTAAAATCAAATACGGGGTGTTCTATTTAAAAAATCATACTTTTTCACGTCCTGCTTTTCTGGCACACCCTGTATAACTTCCAATATTTTAAAAAAATGCACACTTCTTACCTCTACCCCATGTTCCATACAATATTTACACAAATAATTCTAGTTAAGCATAAACTTACTTTACTCTATCGTTGGGACACGCTGTACTAATTGGATACAAAAGAAAATTTTAGAAAATATAAGAAATAATACACAGGGTTATTATAAGTACAGGTCGTAGGTTCAAATTCTACTCGAGGTAAACTTTTTATTTATGTATTTCATAAAATTAATAATAATTTTTAATTAAATATACAGGGTGTTCCATTTTAAAGGCATATATTTGCTTCATAACTAAAAAACGAAAGATGTTAGAAAACATTTGATACTAACTACTACTACTGGATTCTACGAAAAAAAATTATATAGGAATACGTTTTCTATGGGATTAAAGATAACTGAGGTATGAGGGATGCCTCAAAAGTGATACTTTTCAATTCAACCCTGCTGTCATGATGATAAATTTTGATGCGTTTTATTGTGTTTGTGTTTGGCGATTTTGTTAATTTGTGAAATTTTATGATGAATGACAGAAAGATTTTTTCAGAACAACGAAAAGTATGATATCATACAATGTTTCAATCAATGCCATGAAAATGTGACGAAGCGTTAGAATTATTTTTAAACAGGTAAACTAGTAATTTACAATAAGACATTATATGACATATCGTTTTTAAAACGTTAGATATCCAGAGAGGCGTCAATCTAGTCGAAAAACGATATTTCGACTAAAGAATAATCTACTAAATTATGGTGCGTATTCTAAACCCCGACCCAAGACGTATAACAAGGAAAACAATGAAGTTGATGAAATAAATGTCTTAGCCAGCGTCCGTGTGTCTGCTCAGACTTCTTGCACGAAGTTAGAACACTGGCGTTCCCCGATCACGGGTACAAAGGATTTAAAAAAAAAACACAAATTGAAACCCTACAAAGTGAATATTGTCCAGCATTTATACCCTGGTGATGCAGCGAGGCGTGTGAATTTCTGTAATTGGTTTTTGAACCAAACTCGAAGGGACCATAATTATGCGAGTAAAGTCATATTGTCAGACGAAGCCCATATAAGCAGTGCCGGTTTATTTAACAGGCAAGGTACAAGGCACTGGTATGATAACCAACACCTAATTTTTGAGCAACAACAACAGGGTCGATTTGGTTTTAATGAAGCCTGTTTCTTATTGGGGACATCAATAAAACACCGCATTTTTGAAGGGGTACTTGGCAATTTTAGATACCTAATTCCTGGAGAATATTCCCCTCGCCTATCTTAATGCCATTTACTTCCAACAAGACGGTGCCCCTACCCACAATTCGATGTTGATTGTGCCGTTTTTAGAAGAAACTTTCCAGGACCATTGGATTGGAACAAATGAACCCATTAGGTGGCCTGCAAGGTCAACTGATTTGTCAGTGTTGGACTTTTTTTTTGTGGAGTTCTTTGAAAAATAAAATATACGGTAAGAGGTACAATAATATTGAAGAGCTTCGTGCAACAACAGAGGCAGTTTTCCAGAATTTACAAAATCGGCCTTTTATAATTTTAGATGCATTAAGACGTATTAAGAAATTGTGTCAATTGTGTGTTAGGGAAAATGGACATCAATTTGAACAATAAGTTACCGAATAATTTCGAAATGAAATAGTATGAGTAAATACTTAATTAGTTGCTTATTGTACATTATGAACTTTTTATTACTATTTATTTGTTGGTATTAGTTACCTATGTTTTGTGTTTCGTTAGTGAATTAGTGTTTTTTTCTATGAAAAATCCATAGGCTACTATTAAAAATCAATGTTTTAGTGATTTTGGAGCATTTTTGAAGAATTTATGTTTATATATTAACCCTTAGCTACTATCGACACATGTACTACTCAATAGTCTTCAGGACCTACAATAATAAAATTAGAATAATATCATAAAATAAAAACTTTTATTCAAAAATTTACATCTAGCTGGATATGTATATCACAAAAAACTTAAAATTACTTGTCAAAACATTTAGGGCATACTTTCTTGCAACATAGGTTGCAAATCGATAATTTACATGTGTCACATTGGATAGCAGTTTTCCTGTCCTTGTTGCTAGGGCATATGGCACACCATTTTCTTTTGATTTTTTCAGGGGGTGCTTGTGGTTGTTCAGAAACAGTTTCCACCACTTTCAATAATTCAGCAATAAGAATTCGCACTTTTGAGGGGACCTTTTTGTTGGCCATTCTAAGTCGCAGGTGTTCATCTATTAATTGCGTCCCCAGAGTTCTTAGAAATGAATATCGTCTTGTTTCTTGGCCGTCTAACGCAAATTGGTACAATACTCGAGAATTTACACCTGCAATATTCAACGTAGCATAAAAAATGGCCATTGGCCAACGGTTGGTCTTCTGGGTGTCGAATATGACGCACACTTTGCATCTAAAGCATAAACTCCGGATTTTGTTTCGTTATAGAAATGAATTAGCTCTGGCTTGTTGGTTGTTATTATGATGCATACTGGAAACTAATATAACACCTTTATTTTTTTGGCACATAGCTTACTATAGTGGTTGAAGGAGTAAATCCAAACACGGATGAATTAATTTCACGTTTTCGGTTATGTAAAAATTCTGCGGAATGCACTTTTTATTTTTTCTCAAAGTCCCCACGTAAGTCAGCTTACATTTCTTGAGTTCATCGACGAGTTCTACTTAACTATACCAGTTGTCCTCGCTGATGTTTCTGTTGGAGTTTCTAACACACTCAGCGAGCCTAAGAACTACTCTTGTCGGATTCGATAATGTAGGCTTATGAGCATTGGCAAGTTTTATTTCGGATCCGGAATAAATCTCTGCATCTACGAGATAATGCGTTTTTGCATCAGCCAATACCTGCACTTTGATCCCATATTTCGCAGGTTTATTGGGAATATACATCCGAAATTCACACCTTCCTCGGAATGGTACAAGTATTTCGTCTACAGTTAGGTAAATTCCTGGCGAATAACATGCCTTTGATCTAGTTATAAATGCATTAAATAATTCAGGCACAGCGGCCAATTTATCAGTTTTTACTTTTTCTTTTCTGGTTTCAACATTGTCAAATCTGAGACAGTTCAATAAAAATGAGAATCTTGCCAGGCTCATAGTGGCACGGAAGATAGATCTACATGTCCCATCTGTCGCCCATATGGAACGGATGTCTTCATGAGCAGATTTGAAGATGGATTGTAGATACAACAGCCCTAAAGACGCCTTCATTTCAGATAAATTGATGTTGTCAGTAAAAGAAGGCCAAAATTTATTTCGTGACCCAAGAAATCTTTTGGACTAGGCCGATCATTACGATCAGGACCAGCAAGTTCAGGCAAAATGGTAACCAAATTATGAGCAGGGGGTCTCCCTCTCCAAGCTGGTATTTTCGACCATTTGGTATTATCTTTTCCATACCAACTGCTCCTGATAGGCAACTCTTCATCTTCCGACTCGGAATTTTCTTGTTCTGTTTCGGAATTATGGTCACTCAGTATCTCATTTTCCTCTTCATCAACATCACCGTCTTCAGTCAATATTTCTAACTCATCTAACACAGCTCCTCTATCTGGCTCATCCACGAATATATTACTATTGCTAGAGACATTTTCCGTTGAGTCTTTTAAATTTTCCCAAAATTCTTTAGACTCCAAAATATTTCTGATTTCTTGTTCTGTCAATGCTTTCGAACTAGACACCATTTTTTGCGTTTGCTGAAAGAGAGTAAAAAATAATTATATAATATGCATTAGTTAATACCGTATGTAAATTAGTACCTATTGATAAGAACTCGATAATATGAAACCAATCAGCAAACCAACCAAAACAATTATTGTCGCGTATTTACTACTGATGGATCCCCGGGATCTGCATAGACACAAACTTCTCACCACTTCGACACGAACAACACTGAAGGGGCAAACAGTACTGAGTGGGAGGGCATCCAATGTTGCCAAACGTCAAAAGTACAGCATTGTTTAAAACGTGATGGGTCTTTAGGACCCATCAGTAGTAGCTAATGGTTATATATCATTTTGAAGGAAAAAAATAAGGAATTTAATGAAGTGATAAAATACAGGGTGTTCCATTGAAAAAATTATGCGTTTGAGTCATATCTCCATAATCACACCCCGAAAAAAAAATTGAGTGCGCCACTGCATTCTACATAAAATTCTCTATGTGATAAGTTTTCAATTTGACATTATTGCTGAGAAACTTCGTAGACATGAAGAGGGTCCAAAAAGTGTGAATTTTTAAAAACGCCCTGTAACTTATGAACGAAAGAAGTTAGGAAACATCCGTTCAGGACATCGTGAGTTTCACAAAAAAGTGGCACAGGACCGCGAAAACTGCAAGGTTCTATCTTCAACAACAACCGAGATACTTGGCTGCCTCGACCAAAATGGGATGCACTGTATATTTCATTTTTATTCTTTACCTCTTTTTACTTGTAATGAATGTCCAAATAACAGCACTAAATAATCATTTAATGATAATTGATGGTATGAAATAGTTTAGATGACAAGAGTAAAGTTTAAGAAGCTTATCATTCATCAGTCACAACTGCATTCATAACCGTTACACAACTAGAATTCTTTTCTGTTTTCTATTTTTCTTATCTCGTAAAGCAGCTTAAGTAAATTTTCCCATCAATTCTAATCCAAAACCAGAAACGGCTGACTTCTTTTTCAATTTGCAATGCTAACTTTTAGTTACCGGTATTCAACAAATTTAACATCACGTCCACAAAAAAAACGCATTTATTTCCTTTCAATAAAAAAATGAGGTTTACAATCGATCAAAAAAGATAATGGCAAAACTTTATGTAATTCGGGATATCTTCGGCAACAAAAGCAACACATAAATACATAACCGTCACATAACATCCATAAAAGTAAAGCACCAAAACGGATACGACATATAAAGTAGCAGACGTTGTTGAAGGAAATACAGAAATTTCATTTTGGTTGTGTCATGAATTATTGAATTTAATTTGTGTTTTACTTGAATTTTCTCAATACTTAAACGTTTTCGACTTAGTTTTAATTAACACCACTTTTTCACGATCACTCTTAAATTTTCAAGCGAATATTTAATCACTGAAAGTGATGCAAGCCTTTCAATTTAACTATTAACAACATTACTATAAAATTATCTCTCTACGTTAAAACTTTGAGCTAAGTTAAACCTTGTTACTAATTAAATTGTACTTTAACAGCTTTTTGCAAAATTGAAAATCCGACAAAAGCGCTACAGAAATGATTTACTTTTTTTTAGAAGCTCAAGGACTACATTAGAATAAAGAAAATATTTTAACAAGTACGAATACAACAAATTGAAAACTGAGCGAAAGGGGATCGAAACCGCAAGAAGCGATTTCGGTTTCTCGGTGAAAATTTTAATGAATAAAGTTCTGGGACGTTTAATGACAGCTAAGAAAATACTTAATTTTATTATAAAAACTAATTGAGAAAGGATTTACGCCTTTTGACGTGTGGCTCATAAAAAAACTTCCTTTTTTTATGCAAAAATTTTCTAGTGTTCAGAACTCATTAATCAGCTTTATTGAAAAGTTAGATTAATTTCAGCAGAAATTCTGTTAAAGGAGTGAGGTTATAATTACAAAGTCGTAATTAAAATAGAGTTTGACATATATTTTAAACGACACAACATTTAAAATAGTGGTTTAGTATAACAAATGAAATTGATCTTTTAAAGCTACTGTTTAGCACAAATTTTGTCTTGTTTAAATTTACACAATTTGTATACATATTATACTATCAATACCTACACAATTTGTTGGAAATTCTAATCCATTACGACAGTTAGTTTGCAAATAAACTTATTAAAGCAATCATTGCTACAACAAAGAGTTTATTGCTACCTCGAAAATAATTAATTATCTATCAACATATGGTCCTTCGAGCCGGATAATCAGTGCAATCACAAATCGCATATTAAGAAACAATCAATCAATTTAAGATACAATACAATCTGGTCTGTTACACTCTGTATATCGATTGAAGAATATAAATTCTAATCGTAAGTTTCCTATCTTATTTCGTATACTAACATCCTTACAAATACTTACTGTGCAATGGCTGAACAATCAAATCAGTTAATAAAACGAAAGAATATTTAAAGAAAACTTAGGACTGTTTGAACAATTTGTAAACAATTTAAATATTAATGATCTAGTCATTCAAAATCTAAAGCATGTTAAAATATGATTACACCTATTTATGACAGTTTTAATAAAATACAGGACGAAATTGACGAATCAGAAAGGGATGGCGATAACACAGAAATTGACGATAGGGAACAATTTCAAAATACATATTTTGATTTAGTAAGTAGAGCTGAATTAATTTTATGTAATTATTCTGAAATGCAAGCTAATGTCGTTGAAAATATACCGGTAATTTCGGCTTCTCAAAACAGTTGTGAATGTGTAAAACCGTCGACAATTAATCTGCCTTCTAGTGATGAAACTTTCAAACATTGGTACGAATTTTATGACTCCTGTGATTCTTTAATACACATTAATTACGAATTGAGTAGTGTTCCAAAATTAACTTATCTAAAAGCTGCGCTTAGAAGCGAGACACTAAAGCACTTACGGAGCTTTGAAATCATAAATCAAAATTATGACATTGATTTATCCACTTAAAAAAAACTCTATGATAACAAACGTCGTATAATTAACAATCTTTCTATCTCTCTCTCTCTCTTTCTCTCTTTCTCTCTCTCGCTCGCTCGCTCACTCGCTCTCTCGCTCCCTTCCTCTCTCCTCCCTCCCGCCCTCCCTGGAAAAAACAAGCACTATACAGTAATCTGATTATCTTATCATTCATAACTAAACATGTGAAAAACTTATTTAGAAAATCAGGCAATGGTAAATTATTTATTCTATAATATACAAACATTATCGTATAATGTCCACACATATCCCAATGGTAACCCCGCAGCGTCGTTTTGTTGTAATGTAATCATCTAGAATTATTCTCAACGAAATGTAAATGGTAACCTAGTGGGGTCGGCCAAACACTCTCCGTTGCCATTCTCGTCAATATAGATAGCAGTCAAATGCTGTCCTGGTTTGTTTGCTGGATCCCTGTTTACAATAATTTTACACGGTCTAAGTACGTGCCTCGGTAGTTCATTAAAAGCACTTACAAGTCAAAACACATTCTTGTGGCTGGGGGTCGATTTCAAACATTTCAACGCTTGTACCGCATACATCTTTGGGATTAATATGCGTCCAGTCTTGCAATAGTAATGCGTTTTCCAGTGCACACATAGGTTCCTCGATCTTATGGTTTAAACAACTGTACGCCTTTGCTTCCTTTTTCAATTTTTTAATCGACGGTCAACCAATCTCGTCCAAGTTTAGTATTGGTTAGTTAAAGAATCTTAAAAACTGTTGTTTTTCACTGCCCTCAAGGTTAATTTTTTACACGGTTGCAGTTTTGACATAAAATAGTTTCGAGGTGGTTTTATCTGTATCACCAATAAAGCTCCATTATCTGTAACCACGGCAATTTTTTCGGTATGAATTCGATGTTAACACCCCTAAACCCTTGTATGTCCAAGTCTGCGTCCATCTTCTTTCAACTGCTGCTGTACACTGAAGCTTGTGATCAAGCGTTAATCCATTTAACAGGTGAAATCCACAACGACATTCCGAGTTTTATTGATCTCGATCACGTTATTGAATTCGGAGTATACCAAACAGTTAACTGTTTCTACGGGCGCTTCTTCAAAGCCGACTTCTAGGCGAAGGGACGCTTTTTATAACGTGATAAGCCCCTACATATAAACCATTAGCTGTAAGGTCTGGTTGCAAGGCCTTCAAAGGAATTTGTTGGCCGTTACTATATAACTGCATGTAATTAATATTGCTGTGATGGCAATTGCATGGACTTGATGCGTAATCAGCGTTGAAGGCTTTATTTGCGACAGCACCTACGATGAATCGTTTAGGTAACAGACCCATCAAGACATTATCCAATGATTTTCTATGTATACCCGCAGGTATAGTTGTATGTCGGTCCTTGTAACAGAGTATTTTGCTGCAGTTGTTTCGTAAGCTTTAGCTTGTAGAATTAAAATGGTTGGGTTGATTCACATACGTCTCATCAGAAAACTAGCGTCCATTATTCTCGTCTTGTAAGTTGAACCGTGCGCCGCCATTAGACTAAAGGTGCCTCTTGATTGTACACATTTAACCTTTAACTCTACACCGCTTATGAGAAACCTTTTTTTGATTAAAAAATCCGAGCGCACGTGACCAATCATATCAACCTGCTTGCTTATCGCTGCAAGTACTTGACGTTTCGAGAAACAGTTATTTGCGGGCCCCAGTGTATTAATCTGCCCGGCTGTATCATTCTGCCATAAGCTACAGCCTAGATGCGAGCTTTTGGCGTCCTTTCCATAATTTAGCAACGCTTCATATATAAGCGGTAGGCGTAGGTGTTGTTTGGTTGCGACACCATCTTCTGATTTAAGTAAAGCTCCACTTGTGAGAAAAGCGAGTGCATGCAATTGTTTACCGGTGCTACAATATCAACGTCAGTAAATGCTGTATCGTCTTGCACTAAAACTTTAGCTGTGATGTACAACATGGTCTAGCTAAAATTTATGTAATCGTTTCCGTTTCCGGGCACTACAAACTCTATTGGGGCGTCATCAGTAAGAGCTGGTAATTGCTTGTAAAATATCCATTCACCACTCTCGATACTTGTGTGCGTTGACAGTAAAGCGAACAAATCCAATTCGGACTTAAGGCATTCACACGATTGGGCATGTAGGAAAGCCATTATTTTCTTGAAACTATGTCGTCGTAAGTAGGTGTCTTCTTCTTAGCAACAGCTCTCGGTAGAGACTGGTTATTATTGGCCAGGCGTACTTCTTTATAGCCCCAACTCTCTATCATTTTATCGATTTTCTCATCGGGTTCACGCTTAAGGTTTCTACCTACCTCGTGAAATCTCTCTTGAAACGATTCCTTAACAGATCTATCCTCTATAACGTCACTAAGAATATTGGCGCCCGTTCTGAAAGATCCTTTGCCAATAGCTTCTGCACCAGACTTAAATAACGGTATTATACTTCTAAATATACCACTTAACCAGCTTCCTATACCATGTCCACCCTGATATGGTGAGCCTGTGTAGATGCAGCCGATACCGTTATCCGCCTGATTCATATAATATTGTTTATAATGGCAAACCATTATTGTACTTTCTTAAAATGTAGCTGCAGACACGACGTTCCAAACTCGAATAGCATTGCTGCACCCGTATTTGTTTTTATATTAATCTCGATCTCTTCAAATTCCCGTGTCATCACTATACATGCCAGTGATGACAGGCGAAAAAATCACATCTTTATGACTTCCGCAAGCGTTGTTTTCTAAAGTGATCCTTATTATCCGCATAAGCGGAGATAAAACGTCATCCACAATTTGCGATTCAACAATGTCGCAATAAACAAACATCTGTATTGGTATTCATATCCATACACTAGCGGGGTGCAGTGGTATTGGTTCCATAGCTATATTTCCATACAGGCGATAGCCTAACTGTAAGGTTAAACGTTGAGAGAATCCAAATAGCGAATGGAGGGAAGTTTTTAATTTCGTAGTGATGCGCTTAGTTAGATAATGGTATTTGATTGTTAGGAATTTACTTATTAGCTCGTGGTTGTTTAGCTCGTTGGCAATTTCTTCAATGTTGGCATAATTTCCCGAGGCGAAACATAAAACATACTATCTGTCCTCAATATAAATGGCTTTTTCGTTGTCGTGTCGAAAATGTGATGCATCCTTTTTTAATATCGTCTCTAACACACCCTCTCCTCCTGGGGGTGGATCTAGTCCATAATAAATGAAATTGTCTGTCGCAATTACAGCGGCAAAAGAGCAGTGGTACTAAATTTCAGAAATGCCTACAACCCATGAGCTCGTTAATCTTATTCGTTTTGACAGTTGTGTAATAAAGCTTGACGTCATATTGTCAGGAAAATACGTCATAGAACTATTACTTAATAAGGTAAGATAAAACTCCATTTTATATATCTCCCAGCTGCAAAGCTAACACCCAGCTATTAAATTTGTTACTGTATCCACGCCACATGACTAGGTATTGTTTATATCGTCCGCAGCCCTTCTCTGCTAAAATCTTATCGACTTTGAATAGGGCCTCTTTATCAACCGTAACAATTTGCAAGTCCTCCTCGTAAAAGGTACTGTAGCGTCCCCTAAAATCCCTATCTTGAAAAGTGTAATTTGAACTTATTTGCAATAATACAAATTCATAAACAAAACAAATGATTTATTTTGACTTTACTGACAGTAATGTTACTATTACTCAAATTAATTACTTGTCTTACTTTGACTTTTCTGGCAATAATTAAAACGTTAAAATTTATTTACAATTCTGATATTTAATGACTCGAAAGCCTCAAATCTGATCATACGACGTGGCCGTCTAGTGATAGGTACGTTGTACAATTTGAATTAGGTAGGCTGACAGACAGACTAAGAAAAACCTTTCCGTTACAGAATCCTAGGACTAGCTCTTCAAGGGCGACTCCTCAGAACCCAACCTTTTAAAATCAATGATTACTACCAAGAACGTCTAGGTCCCACAGGACACTAATTCATTATCACACCTTTTACTTCTACTTTAACCTATCCAAGATCGAAACCAACATAAGACAACTAACAATCAATACAGTAATATTAGAACACAAAATCACCAACAACACATTAATCCAGAGAAATTACGCAAATTTAGTTTACACAAGCATAAGATTAGAAAGCACTTCCAAAAATTCAAAGGAAGAGACAAAAGAGGACTTATAGACGGATTAGTTAAGTATACGTTATAAAATTTATTACAGGTAATCCAGACGCAGACGACTTAGAAAATATCAATACAAATATAGAAACTTTATTCAGTAATCAGAAGATAATTAAGAAAATCGATAAGTTCACTTCATTTGCAAACTATTTAATGAACAGATGCTAAAAAGATCAAGAACATGCATTTTCGGCTCTTGAACAAACAGTCTCAGTAGTGAATAAATTAGAAAAAGAAATAGACATAAAAACTATGATAGAATTAGAAATTAGTTTAGGTAAAGATTTACTCCTTACTTTAGAAATGCTAGAAAGAACAATATCATTATCATTTAACGAAATAACCAATTTAAAATTATTATAAGATTTTGTTATGAACGATATTGCAGGCTCACATTCCATTAAAATAAGTAATTTGATTGTAATCTCATTATATTTAGAATTTACATCAGTTCTACATACATAAAGACAAAATTTACATCGATTGGGGTTTGAACCTTGATGGCGCAGTTGGTTAGCGCGGTACTCTAGCAAAGTACAGGTCGTAGGTTCAAATCCTACTCGAGGTAAGCTTTCTATTTATCTATTTAATAAAATTAATAATAATTTTTAATTTAAAATTAGTATCCCTTGACGAACTAAACGAAATGCTAAATCATCTACTCCAAATTTATAGCCCAAATGAATTAGTACCAACAGATAAATTACATCCCTTCAGGATAACAGAATCCTCAAAGGTACACATACTCTTAGTAAATGAACAATTAGTATTCGTGTAAAGATCCCGACACTCACATTCCCATTACAACCTCTCAACCATCTACTCCATACCAGACAACCCTAATACAATCCTAATACCACCCACCAGATTCTACCTACAAACAGAAAACGAAGAATTCTGGATAGAAGAGTAATGTCCGATGATCCTAGAACAACGAATTTGCCAAAAAGAATACCATACATCCGAATTCAAATTCAAAGACATCAACAACTGTCCGAGGGCAGAGATAATAAATAAACTCAAAATCTACAAGCAGTTATCAAATAATGAAATATTAATCTCAACTGACACAGAACTAGAAATTATAGAGAATTGCGAAACACAGCTGAATGGGACCATAGTAACCGGCAACAACGTAATACACTCTACATGTAAGATAATAATTGAAAGCTACATCTTCAATGGACCCAATGAAAACTCCAATGGAATATCCACCCACGTTCAAAATAAGACTCGAAAAGGAATACCTACAAAACCTCGACAAGTTAAGAAAAGAAGCAAAATCCCTAGAAGAAGAAAACGAACTACTACAAATGATTCATCGCATACACCAGGCACTAATCCTTATCATCTGGACACTAATCATCATAGGATCCATACTAATCATAAAATTCCGGAAAAATCTAATCAACACATTTAGACGCAAACCAACCATAACAGTATCCAGCATCACGAAATTAATACAGGGAGAAAATGCAGCTTACCCCAATTTAAGAAACTATACGATAGATAGTAGAATTTTGCTTTGGCAGACCCTGCTGCTATTTCTTTAAAATAAAATAAATAGTTTAAGTTTAAGTAAAGTGAGTTAATTATTTCTCAACAATAAGAAAAATTATAATTATATAAGTCAATTGAGAGAATTTTGCACAAGCATGGAATGCATAGTTATAAATTCATTGTGTTTCAAGCAATCGCTCCCAATGATTCGCCAAAGAGTGTGGAATTTGAATTTTATGATGGGTATTTGAATTCTGTGAAATAATTGGAAATATTACGAACGGTATCCGACTTCCTTTACGAATTATCTCTGGAGTCGCCCCGACATTGGTGGCATCAATTAGATGGTGCACCCGCTCACTGTAGCAATAAAGTGAGTTCAGAGCTTGCTCATCTCTTTGAGGATAGTTGGATTCGGCATCTGGGTCCATGGAGTTGGCGTCCGAGATCGCCAGATCTTACTCCCTTAGATTTTTATCTTTGGGGAACGATAAAGGAACGGGTTTACAGTACGCCAGTAAATAGTAAAGAAGAACTTCAAATTCTAGCAAGAGAAGTCTTGATGTCTTTGGGTGGCTCTGAAATTCAAGCAGCAACAACCGATCATGTAATGAAGGAAATACTTGAATGTTTGAAAGATGAGGGAGGACGTTTTAAGCAATTTAAATCTTAATCAATCTAATCCTATATTTTTTCTCATTACAATTCCAAATGTGCTGAATAAATCAAATGGTTTCTTAATTGTAATAATTGTTTTTTTTTTTAATACAGGAACATTTCATCAAGCTATTATATCACGATTATTAATGTTGGACAGATTTCATTCATGACCCACTATAATATTAACGTATTTTTTTTCGTTTTCACCTAAAATATTGTATACCTCAAAAACCGTTGGAGAAAGGTATGTTATATCATTTAACAGGTAATTAATATCGGTTAAATTGAACAAAAGTTACGCATTTGAGAGGATGTATTTATGGTCTTTGTAGAACTCGAATATCTCCTTCAGTTTTTGAGATATTTGAAAAAAATTGAATTTTCTGATTTTCGTTTTTTTTCCTGACCTTAGTTGAAGAGCTATCAAGAAAAGAAAAGCACGTTTTCATTGCCACTTTTCTAGCTCTACTTAATGCTGTTATTCAATTTTTGATACAACGTTTCGTTTGTTAGCAACAATCATCAACATTATTTTTTTAAATACACGAAAAAATTGTTTTTGCCATACTTAAATTCTCTACTTGATTCTGAATTCAACGATATATCACACTTTATATTTTTGATACGTTTCGGATGAGAAAATTCATATTCAATGTAAAACATCGAAAACGTACAGTTAAAACTAATACTAGAAACATTAGAAAACCGTAAAATTATTATAAAATTATGTTTTGTAATTATAAATGATAGACAAATAAAAAACAAATTTATTTTAAAGGTTAATAAACTCACAAAAGATGTTCAAAAAGATTCCCGTTATTCTCTAAACAAAAAGACCGCCTTCTAACTGTAGTATCTGAAACATTCTTCAGCATTTGAGGAGTAATACTAGCAAACGCTTCGAGAACTAATCTATGTAAAATTTCTTGGTTTTCAATATCGTTTCCATAAATGTAATTTTTATTGTATTCCCAAAGAAAAAAACCCAAAGGTGTTATATCTGGAGAACAAGCTGTCCACAGTACATTTGCATGAGTGGCAATACATCTTTCTGGAAATCTAACTGACAGGTATTCCCTGACAACTCTGGAATTATGTGCCGGTGCACCGTCCTGCATAAACCAATAACCAAATCATTCAAAGCTATCTCTAATCTCTAATGTGAGTAAAATTTGGTAGAGTTCTGAACTTAAGGACTCGTGGTAAATGAAAAGATCTATAATTCGAGTACCGAATATAGCAGCCCACATATTGAATCCGAAACGGTGTTGGTGTTTGGCTGTTTTGTACAGACGTGGATTTACTCTTGCCCAATAATGAGCATTTCTACGATTAAAAATTACATTATTATTAACCATACTTTCATCGGACCATATTATTTTATTCGGAAAATATTCATTGTCTTGAGATTGACGTGTATTCCATTCGCAAAATATTCTACGTTTTTCTGGGTTACCTGGTCGAACTCCTTGGCAAATTTTAAATCTATATGGATGACTTACTCCTTCTTTAAAGCATAGTGAGCTGTGGAATGGGCTATGCCAGTTGTATCTTCAATTTTTCTAGTAGAAACCTCTGGATTTTCCGTTACAGCTAATCAAACAGTATTGGCTTTTTCCTCATTGCAAGATTTGCGAGATTTTACAGGTTTTTTGAACGCACCATATTCTTTTAGATCAACTGCTAATGTGCGAAAAGTTCTATTGTGAGGTTGATATGTGGTGGATATTTGATTAAATACATTATTTCGGCTTCAGAACAATTACGTTGACACAAAATGTTACACGTCAGTATATCGAATTTTTGATTATTTGAAAAATGTACTCCTACCATATTGTTTTTAGGTAAACACAAAATGTAACTAACTCAAACACCACCAAACAAACGTAATACGGACAACAATCAATTATGACAGGGAGGTAAGCAAAATGCAAAGCCAACTTATTTTTATCAAATGCATCAGTACGACGGAAGATGTATTTTAACTATTTAATTAATAGTATTTTCACTAAATACATACTCGTGAATTATTTTATTCGCAACAGGCATTAGAAGATGAGAAAACATTATGTTATAATAATTTTACAGTTTTCTAATGCTTCTAGTATTAGTTTTAACTGTACGTTTTCGATGTTTTACATTGAATATGAATTTTCTCACCCGAAACGTATCAAAAATATAAAGTGTGATATATAGTTGAATTCAGAATCAAGGAGAGAATTTAAATATGGCAAAAATAATTTTTTCGTGTATTTAAAAAAATAAAGTTGATGATGGTTGCTAACAAACGAACCGTTGTGTCAAAAAGTTAATAACAGCATTAAGTAGAGCTAGAAAAGTGGAAATGAAAATGTGCTCTTCTGTTCTTGATAGCTCTTCAAATAAGGTCAGAAAAAAATAAAAACAAAAATCAGAAAATTCAATTTTTTTCAAATATCTCAAAAACTAAAAGAGATATTCGAGTTCTACAAAGACCATTAATACATCCTCTCAAATGCATAACTTTTGTTCCATTTAACCGACCTTCCATCTCTTACCGTTTCCGAGATCCCCATAGTGGGCATCCTTATCTTGGACAAGGTGTGTATATATATATATATATATATATATATATATATATATATATATATATATATATATATATCACATTACATATATACAGCCTGTTTCAGTGTAAGCGCCTTATTTTTTTTTAGCCACACTATGGGTGTTACTTTCAAAATATTTGGCAATAATATGTTTCAGGACGCTCTCTACACAATGGTGATATCAGATTTTCATTTGGACGAATTATTTTAAAGTAGCGACTTTCAATTTTTTTTAATGAAATGCAATAATTTTTTTATTATTGAGATCCTAAAAACATTATTTTTCCGATAGTATTTCATTTTTCTTAAAAATTCATTTCTTTTCCTATCAAAAAGCATCCTAACATTTTAATCTACTAGCGCATGCATGTTTTTGTCCAAATATCAAGTAACCGTAGACACAAAAGAAACAATTAAATTTTAATCTAGAGGTCAAACGTCAATAAATGCAATTTAGTTATCATCGCTTGTTAACAACAATTGCATTATTAAAGATTAACTATCCAAACAGAAGGCACCCTGAACATCTAACATTTACTAAATTATTGGAGAGGAACACGTGAAACGGGAACTGTGGATTATAAGAAACCGGTATATGAAAACCCACCTGCATGCAATGACGACAACGAAAATCAGGTAATGCTACACATTATTGAGAATCCCCATGTCAGTACTAGGGAGATTGCAGATTTGATTGGAACATCGCATAGTTCGGTCTGGTGGATGATACAAAAAATAAATTTCACCCATTCAAAACGATTCTTCACCAAGAATTAACCGAAAATGATTATCTGTCAAGAATTAATTTTTCACAATGGGGTTTGCAACAGATAGGATAAAATAAAAAAAAAATTTTTAGCAACGCTTTATTTTCACACGAAGCAAGTTTTCGAAATTATGCTGTTGTTGTAAGACATAACATGCATTATTACGATAAGGTAAATCCACACTGGACCCGTAAGCGACGTTGTGAACATCGATGGAGTTGAAACGGATGGTGTGGAAAAATATCAGAAATAATCTGTGGTGGCAACAAGATGGCGCTCCAGCACATTATGCCCTTCCAGTTAGGGAGTTTTTAAATAATCGATATGAGAACCGTTAGATTGGTCGTTGAGGATCAGTTTGTTGGCCACCTACGTCGCCTGATATGTCACCACTGGACTTTTTTCCTCTGTGGGTATGTAAAGTCTCAGGTGTACATCATTGAACCAGCAACTATTGAAAATATGCAAGAGAGAATTCGTACTGGCATAAACGAAATTTCTCCGGAAATTATCCATCGATCCATTGGACGATGCTTCAATTTATGTATTGAAAAAGAAGGAAAATACTTCGAGCTATTTTTGTAAATACCTAATTTATGTTTGATGTAAATTTTTAATTTTGAGTTTCAAAAAGTAAATGTTTATTACAAAATAAAGTTTAATTGTTTGTTTTGTGTCTACCACTATTTGATGTTTGGACAAAAATAACATCGAGTGCAAAACATTAATGCGCTACTAGATTAAAATGTTAGTTTGCTTTTTGATAGGGAAAGAAATGATTTTTTAAGAAAAACAAAATACTATCGTAAAAAGAACGTTTTTAGCATAACAATAATAAAAGAAAATTATTGCATTCCATTTATGAAAAAGTTGAAAGTCGCAATTTTGAAATAATTGGTCCAATTGAAAATCTGATATCACCATCGTGTAGAGAATGTTCTGAAACGATTTACTGCCAAACATTTTGAAGGTAGTACCCATAAGGTTAAATCGAGAAAAGGGTTGGCACTTAGGGGGCCAATAAAATGCCGTGTAAAAATTGAAAATGGTAAGAGCTACAAAGTAGGTTAAATAGAGAAAAAGGTAGGCACTTAGAGAGCCAATAAAATCCGTTTAGAAATTCAAAATATTTCTATAGGGTGATGAGATATTTGCAAAAAAGTGAAAATCGCAATTTTACATTTCATTTTTTTCTGGGTTTAATTGAAGAGAGAGAATGAAACGAAAAACAGTTTTGCATTGCCACTTTTAATTTTACACCTCATGGTAATAAGTAAATTACGATACGGCGTTTTTCCTTTTTGAAACCATCATTAACTTTGTTTTTTCAAATACGGTTCTGCTAAGTTAAATATCTGTTTTAAAAGATTTGTTAATTACAAATTCAACGATGTAAAATACATGATATTTGATCTACGTTTCAAAGCCTTTTTTGGCCATCTTCAGTTTTTTCACATTTCCTGCGTTATTCTCAATGCTAGAATAAAAATAGTAAGACAGTTTTCTGGCAGTACGTTTTATAAACTTTTAAACGATAGAATAGAATTCTTTATTTGCTGTAAACATCATCCACTTACTTAAGAGGGATAACCTGCAATTATTGAGAATTGAAAAATCTAGTTATCCGTGCAAAACGAATTGTTGTTTATTAAATAGTGCATTATTTTGTCTGTCAATTGCAGTTTAGCTTGTGCAATTCGGTTGAATATTGTCTGAGAAATAGTCCATAGAATA
Organism: Vesta saturnalis; assembly: GCA_036346205.1. Lineage (NCBI taxonomy): Eukaryota > Metazoa > Arthropoda > Insecta > Coleoptera > Lampyridae > Vesta > Vesta saturnalis. The sequence goes on along the minus strand of JARFJB010002254.1, from coordinate 2,539,000 downwards.
AGCTTCTGTTATCGAAAAAATGGAATTATCACGAGAGAACTTTCGGATAATGATTTACTATAATTTCAAGAAAGGCTTGAGCGCGTATGAGTCTGAGGAAGGTTTAAAGTCGGCATTTGGGTTTCTCGCACCATTATTGGCTACCGTTTATAGATGGTATAAAGAATTCGAACGAGGTTTCAAGTCGGTGGTTCACAGAAAAAGAGCTGGCCCTCCTTTAACTGCCGTTAACCCAGAAAACGTTGCTGCGGTGAAGAAGATGGTGGAAGAGGACAACCGAATTACCTATGCAATGATAGAGTCAAATCTGAAGATTGGATCCTCGCAAGTGGGATCAATATTGCACGAACATTTGAAAAAGGTTGTAACTCGGTTTGTACCCCATCATCTGACAGATTTACAAAAAGCAGAACGTGTTAGAATTTACCAACAAACTTTGGATATGTTGAATGCTGGAGGCCATCAAATTATTTCTAAAATTGTAACTGCCGATGAAACGTTTTGATGTTCCCACTCGCCAAAAAAGCCGAATATGGATACATGAATATGAGGAAACCCCCATGATGGTGAAAAAACAACGAGCAATGAAAAAAGTAATGTACGCAGTATTTTTTAGAAGTACGGGTTTGGTGGCCGCAATTAAATTAGACGATCAGAAGACAGTTACCGCTCAATGGTATGTTGAAAATTGTTTGTCTACTGTGTTCAGTAAAGTGCCAAGAAAGGGAATCATGTTACATCATGATAACGCGTCGTCCCATACAGCAGGGACAACTGTTCAGTATTTATCGGAAAACAAAATCAAAATTATAGAACATCCTCCTTACTCACCGGATTTGGCGATGTGTGACTTCTTTTTGAGCTCAAAAAACATTTGAGAGGGTTCCAGTCAGAAGAAGAGATTGACATCGCCGTTAAGTGTTTTTTTGATAGCATCCCTAAAGACAGCTGGTTGAATGCTTTTAAACTATGGAAGGAGAGAATGGTTAAGTGCATTATTGTAAATGGCAATTATTTTGAACATATTTAAAATAAAAATTCTAAAAACTTGTATCAATCTTTGATATTTGATAAATAAACGCTTACTCTGAAAATTAATTTTTATTCCATGTTTCTGATATAAAACACAAAGTTAACGTGTAAAATTAAAAGTGGCAATGCAAAACTGTTTTCCGTTTCACTCTATCTCTTCAATTAAACCCAGAAAAAAATTAAATGTAAAATCGCGATTTTCACTTTTTTGCAAATATCTCATCACCCTATAGAAATATTTTTAATTTCTAAACGGAATTTTATTGGCCCCCTAAGTGCCCACCTTTTCCTCCATTTAACCTACTTTGTAGCTCTTACCATTTACGAAATCCCTATAGTGGCCGTCCTTATCTTGGACACATTGTATATTAGCACTCCACTTTCCCTTTTAGCGATTTGTACTCAACATACAGGATGTTAAAGTGATTTTTCGTTAATAACGTCGTTGTTTTTTAACATTTTGTCATGATATTTCACAATAAGGTACAGTTTCCATTAGGCCCACTTTTGCTACTATTTTACAATAACAATACTAGAAACCCACAGGGGTAATTGTGGGGGTCATGACCCATTTCCCCCCCAAATCTTTTTTTGTCTAAGCCTATGGTGAATTTCTTTCGGTTATCTAATTAACCGATTATTTCTATACATTTATTCGTTCTCGTAAAATTTTGAGTTACCGCTTAGTTTAAATGATATTCCAGCTTACTTTCCCCCAATACAAGGCTAAAAGGTACAAGGTAAGTTTAGTAAAATATTAAAACTTTATTTAAAAATAACAAAACTCTTGTTTTGGTACAAATTGAAAGCAATTTTTTGTAACAAATAAATCGATCGACAGAATTAAACTGCTTAAATTTCTCGACGCCTTCCATAATTCTTTCCCGTAAACACTATTCGCTTAGTATCGGAATCATATAAACGAAGTCTTTCATAAATCTCCAAAAACAAGAATGGATTGAAGTCCGGAGAACGACTTGACCAGTGAACAGGTGCATCGCGTCCACAGCCTATCCAGCGATTAGCAATGACCTCGTTTAGATGATTCCGAACATTTCGACCGGAATGTGGAGGGGCGTCGTCTAGCTACAACCACATATTTTGTCGCACACTTAGTGACATTTTCAAGAAAATCTAAGAATATATTTCTTAAAAGGTGTTCAGTGTTTAACCGGGTGGCAAAACCACTAGCCCCAAAAGATAATTGTCCACTATCCCTGCCCAGACGTTCACACTAACATTTCCTTGATGGTGTGTCTCTATGGTAGCTCCCGGATTTTCTTCTGCCCATACGTGGGTATCATGCAAATTAGTCATTCCATTGCGCATAAATGTGGCTTCATCCGAAAATAAAATAAATCGAATAAACTTAAAGTCACGATTATTTTCTTGGCAAAGCCAATTACAAAAATTCTCACACACGCACTCACGCACGCACGCGCACCCACGCACACGCATGCGCACACACACGCACAGGCACACGCACACGCACACCCACACGCTCACGCACACGCACATGCACTTGCACATGCACATGCACACACACACCCACACACCCACACACACACACACACACGCACGCACGCACGCACGCACGAACGCACACACGCACAAACGCACGCACGCACGAACGCACGAACGCACGCACGCACACGCACCACCACACACACACACACACACACACACACACACACATACACACACACCCAAACACACACGCATGCACGCAACACACACGACACGCACCACCCACCACACCCACCCACGCACGCACGCACACATACACACACACACACACCCACTACACACACACACACACACACACACACACACACACACACACACACACACACACACTGTCACGGTCACGTGCACAGGCACACGCGCACATACACACACGTACACGCACATGCACACAGCGTGTATGATTAGATAATGCTATTTTTAGTAGCAACTTTATTACGTGAATAACCAGTGATTAATTGATGGTGATGAACCACTGCTAGTGTGACCTAGCAAATAAGATTTTCTTAATTACATTTATGTCAATCCCTACATTAAAAAATTATTTTAGACCTATCGACCGTGCTTTGTATACGTTCTAAACGACTCTAATCCTTCCCTATTTTGAGCACTTGCTATTGTTTATGTGTCCAAAATTTTATAACAAATTAATCTTACAATTTCAGCCATGGCATTAATAAATCACAAAACAGAATTAGTTTTTGAAGATTCCAACACGTACGAAAATTGGATAAAATTGTTTTGTATAGTAAAAAAATTGCGCACAAGCGTCAATAACTTTCTAGAAATTGTAATTTTTTTGCGGTTGTTGATTTATTAAGGTGAACGCGAATTGTATATGCCAATAAACACATAAATAAAGTATTGGCGTTTCCATACAATTTTCGAACATACGCAATTGATAAATGTAGATAACGCTCATAAATCGTGCAAGATCATGCAAGTAAAGCTCATTTATACTCTTGAATAAATTCTCAAAGTTGGAATATTGATTTTCCTGATACCGTTATTAAGCTTAACAAATTAGGAATATTTAACAACTTATAATAGTATCATTTATCATTTTTAATATTCAGCACCATTTTATGTACGAGTAAAATCCACGTGACACAATAGCAATTTTTCAATTTTTATCACAAACAAATAAAACAGAAAGGATTCCCTTTCGTTACGTTTAAAATTAAATTAGAAAAAGGTGAGCTTGTTTTCATTTTTTATGAATGTGTACGCAAGAATGAAAGTTGAATGAAAATAAAGAACAACAATTCAAGTATGAGTACAGAAATAAATTACTGTTGAAATATGAGCATGGGAAAAGGAAAAGTTTGTGTGTAGTACGGGAAAACTGCCAAATTCTTGTTTTCCTTCAAACTATACTTTAGTACCTACATAAAAACATTTAAGTAAGTTATTACAAACGTAAACCAGTTTTTCTTTGAATTTCTTGTATACAATAAAATTAATAAATCAATTTTTATGCAGTGTTTTACTTTAACACTACCTATACAGGGTGATTGGTATAAGAACCGACAGCAGGGACCTGCAGGGGACCCCAAATTTGATGATTTAACGCAACTTACCTCTATCCTAAGTTATATCCTGAGAAGTTATAGGCCTTGAAAGTGGGATTTTAAATTTCGAAAAAAATCAACATCTCAGGTATACTTGAACTTATAAAAACCAAATTTGGTACACGTTGTGAGTATACCTAGAATGTTAACCGAAAAGTATTGTTCAATTGTAGCGTCCTAATGGGTTGATAAGGGATGATGCACCACTAAAATATGACAGAATTTCTTAACCCGCTGGCGGACCTATAAAATTATTGCTTTGGTTTATGATTTTTTAACCCAGATATACCCATACGCTTACGCGAGGTATTTATAAATAGTTTTTTTTTAAACCGTAGTTGTTTAGAGTACAAATAAACACAATTTATCTGAAAAAATAAATTTTATTAAAAAATAATACAAAATTGAAGCCGTACTACACCTAGTACGGTGGGTAAATGTTTGGCAACTAAACACTTAACATGCAGTCCTTTGTTACACTTCGTACACCTAGTTGTGGTTCTCTCATGACAATGCGCGCAACGGGTTTGCTTATCTTGAAGTATTACTAAACGATCTAAACGATCAAAGCGAATATCGATGCCTTCATTACATGACATGTGACCTTTTGAAGAGTTTTGTTTTTTGTTTTGCACTAATAGCGTAGTCGCAATTCGTCTTCTAAATTTTAATTGATCTAGTTCTCCCCCCTTTTGCCTATGTAACTGCCAAGAGTTGTGTACTGCCATATCGAGGCAGTGTGATATGAGCGGAAAATACCACTTTTTACCTCTGATCGATATTCTATAAAGACTTATGTTTTGGTCACTCCTGTCAACACCTCCCATATAGGCATTATATAAGTTAATCAAATGCGGCTGGGATACCTAAAACATTTTCAAAATTACAAGATCTATGGGCAGAATGGTAATCGATTGGACTTACCTGTATGGATTTCTTTTCTTTTTGAGAAAATCTCTTGACAGCGTGGATTTAATTAATTCCTGCGGCATTTGAACATAAAGTAACAATACTATTATCATGCCATTTCACGGAAATTATGTTACTATCTTCAATTTTCTTATAGTCGCAACATCCTCTCGCATCATTTTTCATTTGCTTGGAGGTCTTTAGAGGGCTGCTAGGTATGCGATTTTCCCGAATAGTACCTGTAGCTTTGAAGTTCTTCTTGGAAAGCAGTTCCAGCAAAGGTAAAGTAGAAAAAAAGTTATCAAAAAATAAATGCATATACTGCTTATTTGGCCACCTTTTTCTCAAAACATCTGCGTATTCCAGAACTACAGATAGTCCAACCCCATAACTAGCATACTGAACGCTAATATTTGTAGCTGCACCTTGGTAGGGCTCGAACCAATTAACATAGCCCAATTGTGTTGCCCCTACCCACAATTTATAGCCATATCGAATAGGCTTCCCATAAATAAATTGTTTGCAACCATGGCGACCAAAGTATGGAACCATGGCTTCATCAACACAATGCATTTCCTCGCATTTGCTATATTCTAAGAATTTTTTATTTAGGTGTATAAATAAAAGCCTAACTTTAGCATATTTGTCAGTCGCATCTATTGTATTATTATCTGCTATATGAAGATGAGACAGAATAAATTCGAATTTGTTTCTCGATATTGCCTCGGATACCAATACATTATGAGAGTCTCTCTCGTATTCCCAAAACATTCGTCGCCTAGGTATCTGTATATACCCACTCAGTAATAATACGCCAATGAACGCTTTCAATTCCGACTTTTCTGTCAACACATTCTGGTTTCTTTGTTGTGCATACCGATTCGTCTCTGTTACAATTGTCTCTAATATTTCTTCGTCAAAAAATTTAAAAAATAAATCCGCAGGGTTTTCGAGATTCGCTTGTGCTATATCTGTATCATCAAAAATATTGTTGTCAAGTGGCAAGTCATTGTCTTCCCAGTTATAAATTCTTTTTTATTTTTTTGGGTTTAGTTACTTTAGTTCGTAATCGACATTTCAAAACTGAAAGAGACATTACATCTTCAGATGAGAAGCTAGAGTCACTCAAATTGTTTTCATTGTCTGATATATTCCGTAAATTAATTTCTGCCGGTGCTCGAAGTTGCGACCCAGGTAAATTATTTAGATTCACAAAATCTTTCGCGCCAGGATCTTCGTCGGTTTCATTTCCACAAGCATTTTCTGGCGGAAAAAGGGTTATGCAATCCACATTCTCTACTACATGTTCATCGTCTTCCAGCATTACTAATGCCTCATTCAGAGAAAATCCCCTAAAACAATAATGAAGTGACTGTATAAGTGCCCACCGTACTACCTATAGTACATTAAAATATAAAGGTTATAAAAGTTACTCTAAAATAATTTTGTGGAATTTTTTTTTTCATTACGCGAATCTTACATGTTTATATTTTATAAATTTTTCGTACGCTTTTTCAAAAAACTTTGTCATTTGCAACAGAAATCCAAATAAATAACAGACGCATTGTAGCTGTGTTATTTGAAATCATCGAAAATTCAAAAGTTGGCTATGAAATTAAACGTCAAATTTGACGTTTAGTTGAAATGAGAACAATTTATTAAAAAAACAAACAACCTAAAGAACGGAATTAATATACCATTTGATCTAATAAGTTATAAAAGTTGTTCAAAATAGTCACCGTTTTCTCTCAGGAAAAGAAGCTGTAATGTGCGTTTGTAGATGTGAAGAAATTATATGACCGAGTGAATAGGGAGAAACTGCATGCACCGATATAAATGGTTGGTGATGTAAACGTACGAATTCTGGTATATCCAGATGACACAGTCTTATTAAGCGAGAATGCGGATGAGCTACAAACAGCCCCTAGGAGGTTTGATATAGTCCGTGAGAACATGGACCTAAAGGTAAATGTCATCAAAACAAAGATTGTGGTGTTCAATCGGGAAGGTAATGAGAAGAGTAGAGTATTTACCTTGCATGATGAAATTGTGGAACAAGTGGACGAGTTGGTATATCTCGGAAGAATGTTCACTGCGGATGGTAAAATGGATGGCGAGATTAGACGACGGATCAATCCTGAAAGGAAAGTGATTGGGAGTATATGGACCATAATGACGTACTATAGCATGAGCCTAGTTTCGAAACGATCAATCTCTAGTGACCCTTATGACCCGTCAGTACTGCGTGGAAATGAGACATGAGTATGCCATAAAAAACACGAAAGAAATATGAATTCCGTGGCCATGGGATTCCTGAGAATCGCATACGGTAAAAATGAGTACATAATGAAAGAGTGTGGCGAAGAAAAGACGATAATATAAAGGTGTAAAAGTTGTGCACCACGTTGGCTTGGTCCGATCGAAAGAATGAACAACGCAAGATTAACAAAGCAAATATATGTGAGTGAAGTTAAAGTTAAGGCCGGGCCTGAAAAGCCGCGTAAAACTGGGGTGAATGCAGTAGAGTGTATGACAAGAGAAAGAAAAATAAGGAGTCTTAAAAATAAAAGGGCATGTCAGAGACAATGTATGAATCTTGAGGAAGCTAGGAGGAGGTATTATAAAATTGCGCACGTATTCTTTTTCGTTTAAAGTTAAATAATCGTCAATGATCATTTTCTTTTAATGGATACCTTACCTTATTATAAACACCCAACGTGCATCCTCTATTAATTTGGAAATGTTGATAATAACAAATGTCATCAACAAAATCGTTATCAAGAAAATGCAATTATTATATATATATATATATATATATATATATATATATATATATATATATATATATATATACAGGGTGAGCCAGTTTTTGTAGACAAACTTTAACAGCAGATAGAACACATGTTTCTAAAAAGAAAAGTTCCTATAAACATATGTCGTAGAAGGCTTCGTTTTCGAGGTACAGGGTGTTGAATATAATTTTTTTTCTCAAATTTTCATAACTCATAAACGAATGCTTAGATTTTTTTCATTTTGGGGGGATGATGTCTATTAATTAAGGGGCATAAAACAAGCGACAAGAATGTTCACCAACTTGCACAGTGGTGGAGTGGAGGGGGTGCTCAACCCCTTTCATAAACAGAACTTCTACGCCAATGACTATTTTTTAAAAAAACTGTTATTTTCATTATCTACATACAGTTTAACAAAAATAATGTACCTTCTTCTGTTTCGAAATTCCTGTGCGTTTCCGAGTTATTTTGATTTTTAGTGTTTGATGTGGTACTAAGTTAAGTAATACGCTTTATATGAATAATTAAATAGAAAGTTTTTAATAAAAAAGATATAATAAAACATTTAGAGCCATTTTAGTACCTAACGATCGTTTCTTTAAAATTTCAAATACATTTTCATTTATAAATAGGTAGGTTATCGTTTTTTTTTAGTATCCGTTGTTATTATCCTCGTATAATAAGAAATGCATAATTATTATTGTTATGCGGTCAATAATTTCTGTATAATTATGTATGTATCAATTTCGCCATAAACATATATGTAGTTTTTAAGTGATATTCTAATAAGTTATAGACCGCTGCTCACTTGCTCTCATTAAAGAGCCGCCACTGTATCAAGCCATACTCAAATACAAGACTTTTGTAAATTGAAATCTGTTTAGTACACTAATTTTAACAATCCTTATTTATTATTGTAACAATACTTAATTAATAATTGTAAAATTAATAAGAATTCTCAGCAATAACGATTTATAAATAAATAACAATAACACTAGTATAATAAAATTAGACACTTTGTTCAAAATGTAAACCGTACTTTTCAATACACATTTCACAGCGACGTACAATAGAACGTCTTAAGTTAATTAAATGATGCACCCTTATTTCATTGCAAGCATCTCTGATGCGATTGTGAAGTTCTTCAAGTGTATTAACCGGAGTGGTACACACTTTTTCCTTCAAGAATCCCCATACAAAAAAGTCATGTGGCGTTAAATCGGGGGATCTAGGAGGCCACGCCACTGGACTTCCACGACCTATCCACCTCCCCGGGTAGTTATTGTTTAGCCAATTTCTTACATTTCTGCCATAATGGGCCGGACATCCATCAAGCTGAAACCAAGAATGTCCTCTTAAATTCAAAGGAATGTCTTCCCACATATTAACTTGTTCTTCGTCTAAAAATTTTAGGAAATTTTCTGAATTTACACGTTGCGGCAAGAAATAAGGTCCAATCACGTGGTTGCCGTAAATTTCAATCCAGACATTTGTACTAAATTCATGTTGAAAACTTCTTGGTCGAATGGCATGTGCGTTTTCATGTGCCCATATATGCAGATTGTGAAAATTTACGATACCACGACGAGTAAAACGGGATTCATCAGTCCACAGTATGTTGGATAAGAAATCTCTATTATTTGAATGGAGTTAAGAACCCACCTACAATAATTAAGTCTTCGTTCGGCGTCACCTGGACATAAACCATGAACAGGTTGAAAATGGTATGGGCGTCTGTGATCCCGTTTTAAAACCCAGGAAACTTTACTTTGGGAAATACCAAGAGCAACAGCAGTACGTCGAGTACTTGTCGTGGGGTTCCTATTAAATTCACGCAATATACCTCTCCAATTCTATCTCGTCCACGGTTGTTCTGTCGGCCCGCATGTACATTTTTCAAACCCTGGTTAACAAATCGAGGATGGATACTCACAAAAACGGAATGATGAGGTTGTCGTCTATTTGGAAATCTTCTCCGATACTCCCTAGCTGCGTATCTTGCATTCCCATTTGCGAACCCATAAATAAAATGAATGCCGGCTTGTTCGCTATTTGTAAATGTAAACAGCATGTTACAGTAATTAAAAGCTTGCAAATCAAATGAAATAACTTTTTGAACTTAAAAACAATAATTAATAACAGTGAAATTATTCAAGATGAAGCAAGTGTTTGTAAAAAGTCAAACTGTCGTTTCAAAATACAAAATTTAATACTTACTTGTTTTCCAAGGGTGCATCATTTAGTTAACTTAAGACGTTCTATTGTACGTCGCTGTGAAATGTGTATTGAAAAGAACTGTTTATATTTTGAACAAGTGTCTAATTTCATTATACTAGTGTTATTGTTATTTATTTATAAATCGTTGTTGCTAAGAATTCTTATTAATTTCTCAATTATTAATTAAGTATTGTTACAATAATAAATAAGGATTGTAAAATTAGTGTACTAAACAGATTTAAATTTACAAAAGTCTTGTATTTGAGTATGGCTTGATACAGTGGCGGCTCTTTAATGATAGCAAGTGAGCAGCGGTCCATAACTTATTAGAATCTCACTTAAAAACTACATACATGTTTATGGCGAAATTGATACATGCATAATTATACAGAAAGTATTGACCGCATAACAATAATAATTATGCATTTCTTTTTATACGAGGATAATAACAATGGATACTAAAAAAAACCTATAACCTACCTATTTATAAATAAAAATGTATTTGAAATTTTAAAGAAACGATCGTTAGGTAATGTTTTATTATATCTTTTTTATTAAAAACTTTATATTCAATTATTCACATAAAGCACATTACTTAGCTTAGTACCACATCAAACACTAAAAATCAAAATAACTCGGAAACTCACAGAAATTTCGAAACAGAAGAAGGTACATTATTTTTGTTAAACTGTATGTAGATAATGAAAATTACAGATTTTTTAAAAAATAGTCATTGGCGTAGAAGTTCTGTTTATGAGAGGGGTTGGGTACCCCCTCCACTCCGCCACTGTGCAAGTTTGTGAACATTATTACCGCTTGTTTTATGCCCCTTAATTAATAGACATTATTCCCCCAACATGAAAAAAATCTAAGCATTCGTTTATGAGTTGTAATGAAAATTTGAGAAAAAAAAATTATATTCAACACCATGTATCTCGGAAACGAAGCTTTCTACGATATATATATATATATATATATATATATATATATATATATATATATATATATATATGTGTGTGTGTGTGTGTTTGTGTGTTTCTTTTAATGGAACACCCTATATATTTTTGCATTTCTGAATTCACTGTTACATTTGGAATAAAAGTATATAGAAATTTGTTTCCGTGTCAATAACCATTCTGCAGATATCGCCACTTTAGTACCAAAACAGAGTTAACTTTGGAACCACGATGCGAGCGTTGTCACCACGATTTTGTAAATCTGTTTATACTACCGACTACTTATAATAGTCTTTTAACAAACAAACTGGGAAAACATGTAAAACTGTGCAGAATGATTAACTTACGCGAAATGTAATTTTCCTCAATTTTTTAAAATGCAGCACATATAATTTTTTCACATTTCGCATCCCCGTGAAAACTAGATATTAATTGATAATAGGTTTCATAGCCATAAGACGGACCCTCCTTGAGATATTGACTCTTTATTCGAAAATATTGACATTACAGAAGAACAAATAAAGCAAAATTCAGATCAAATAAGAATGGCAAATAAATTCTTTAACTGATAGAAATACTTAATTAATAACTAAACAACAAAATAGTTCTCTACACCTAAAAATAAGTTGAACAAGTAAACATAAACAAATAAAACCATAAATTCAAAGTAAACGTTCAAAATCGTGACCACGCCTAGCTAAACACTTTGCAATTCGCTCGGTAAACGGGAGATTCACTCGCAACGACATTAGAGGCGAAATGGATTGAAACTCAGCTCTAATTCTATTTTTCATATCTTCGCTTGTGGTGGAAGGATGTTGGTAAAATTTTTCTTTAACGTAGCCCCAAAGTAAGAAATCAAGGGGCGTAAGATCCGGTGATCTGGCTGGCAAGTTTTGCACACCACCTCGTCCTAACCACCTCATCGGATAATTTCTATCGAGATATTGCCTAACGTTGATTGCCATCCAGTTGAAACCACATCATACGACTATTATCTACCTCGATATTTTCCAAAAGCTAGGGTAAATCATTTTCCAAAAACTGTAAATATATTTCTCCAGTAAGACTCCCATCAAAGAAAAAGGAACCACCACATTAAAATTGATTATACCACCCCACACATTAACTGACCATCGATGCTGGTGATCAACAACTCTTAAGATGTGTGGATTAGTATCTGAATAGTGATGATAGTTATATGTATTAATATTGCCATTATTGTGAAAAGTTGCCTCATCCGTAATTAGAATGTTATTAACAAAATTGGGTTCTTCATTGACTTCAGTAATTACCCATTGGCAGAAAGATTTACGATTTTGAAAATCTATTTCATTTACAGCTTTATGTTTATCGATATGATAAGGATGCAATTTATTTTTCTTAATAAAGCTGCGAACTGTATGTCTATTTAGGTCTAGCTGTGTACTTAGCTTTCTGGTACTAATTTGCGAATTTTCTATAAGAGATGCCACAACTTGAAACTCAATTCCTTCATTTGGGCTTGTTTTTGCGCGCTTGTGATAACACACAATTCCAGAATTTATAAATCTCTCAGCTACATTCATAAATGATTCTTTCTCTCAGGGTATCGTTTACACTACAAACGGGTAGCCAGCAAAGCATTTCTTTGAGCTTCGCCGTGAATAAAGATCATATCGACCATTTCTTCTTTGGAAAAATTCATTTTATACAAAAATTGACAAAACGACAATCCAAAAATACAAAAACTAATGGAACAATATTTTAATGATTATACAAACGTCAAAACAATAAATGCAATTCTTCCTTTTTATTACGAGCGGGTAGCCTACCTGATTTGTTTTGTTGAATTCTATTGTGAAAGTAAATTTGTATTTTAGAATATTTTTACGTAAAAGCGTCAATATCTCAAGACGTGTCCGTCTTATAGCTATGAAACCTATCAATTAGTATCTACTTGTCACGGGTAATCGAAATGTGAAGAAATATACAGGGTGGTTGCATTTGAAAGAAATGTTTTACATACTTTCAAAAAATTTCCCAGTTTTTTTGTAAGTAGACTACCTATTATTAATAGTTGGTGGTATAAACAGATTTACAAAATCGTGGTGACAACGCTCGCATCGTGGTTCCAAAATTAACTCTATTTTGGTATTACAGTGACGATATCTGCAGAACGGTTAGTAATACAGATACAAACTTCTATACTTTCATTCTAAATGTAATAAAAAAAATACAAAAACATATATGGTGTTACATTTAATAAAAACATGTTTGGGTTGGTATATTTTTGTCAATCACTCTGTATATACCTACATATTTTTAGAATATAGGTCCAATGATCGTGTATTACCACACCAAAACTGGTTTTGATATCTCTAATAGTTAAGGAGCAATTCTCGGTCAGTAGACACCCACCCTATATGTGTATATATATATATATATATATATATATATATATATATATATATATATATATATATATATATAATATCCTATACTTAAGTCTAACCGTTTTTGACAAATTTCAAATTTTTTGTGAAAAATGACGTTTGCAGGCTAAAACATAGGTGGAAATCTTTCCTAAACGAAGCCTTTATCAATTAGTTATGGTTGGTTTCCTTGGAAATGGGGACCTACTCTAATGGGGTGTATTGATATTTTTGTAATACATTCATACAGGGTGATCAAAAATGGACAATAAAATGTAGATTCAAAGAAAACCTATAAATCATTTTTTTTAAGGGAAACCCCCTATTTTTTGAATTTTACCTTATTTAGCATTAAAAATAAGGGTGACTTTGTACAGGAGTGTATATTCCAAAAAATTGTAGTTTTTGAAATAATGACAATTTAATATTTTTTTATTGTAAAAAGGCTATACGGCTTTCAAGTTTTGTTGTTAGATGGTCGTGATGGCGGGGCGCGGCGAAACAAAAAAATCGAGCACTTCAGATCGAAATCTTACAATGTATTAAACCCCATATAAATAATTATTTTATTAAACGAACTTAAAGTAAAGACAATATTTTTTTGATTCAACAAATTATGACCTAATCCTAATTATAAACTTAACACCTCTAATGTAACTAAACCTGTAACTAATTATACAGATAAAAGTACTAGAAACACGTCAAATACGCACTAACTAATAAGTTGTTCGAAATGTCCGCCTCTTTCTTGAATACACAATGCGTTACGTCTCTCAAATTCGCTGCTAGATTTCTACACATTTCAACACTAATGTTTTGAAAACAGTTTCTAATCCTAATCTTTATGTCTTCCTTTGTTGTAGGCGGTATTTTATAAACCTGCTCTTTGACGTACACCCATATGCTAAAGTCCATTTTAGTAAGATGTGGGGATCTAGCAGGCCAAGCAACAGGTCCTCTCCTCCCAATCCAACATTCTGGATATCTAGCATTTAAAAAAGTTATTATCGGACCTGTATAATGTACTGGGGCCCCATCATGAAGAAACCACATTTCTTGTTGCGTATCCTGTGGCACTTGACGCAACAAATTAGGTAGATGGTTTTGCAGAAAGTCTAAGTATACTTCCCCTGTTACTCGTTGGTCAAAAGAATATGGTCCAATTACATGATTACCGACAACACCCCCGCAAACATTTAAAGACCATCTAGTTTGAGAAGTATATCTTACAAAATGTGGATTTTCGGTAGAATAGTAATGAAAATTGTGTCTGTTTACACTTCCGTTTCTGTGAAATGTGGCCTCATCTGTAAATAAAATCAAATGAACAAAATTTCTTTGTTGGTTTATTTTGTTTCGAGCCCATAGACAAAATTCCAGTCGTCTTTGATAATCTTCAGGAACCAACTCTTGAAGTAGTTGAATGTGGCAGGGGTGCATTTTTTGAGACTTCAATATCGGCTGTACCGTACGTCGTTCAACACCAACCTGCTGAGAAATGGGTCGTTGTCCAATATATGGATTTTCGATAACTGTTAATAGTACATTTAATCGATTTTCCTCAGTCTGTGCACGTTTTTCCCTAATATTTTTTTCATATAACACATTGCCAGTTCTTTCAAGACGCTCCAAAGGCTTTTCAAATGCCCTTCTTTCAGGTTGCCGTCCCTCTGGAAATCGTTGTTCATACAGTCTTCTTGCTAAGAGCGTTTTCTTATCACTAGCTCCCAAAACAAAAATCATATCAGCCACCTCGGCTTGCGAAAAATTCATTATTTACAATTTTAATTCAAGTTTTAAATCAATTTGCTATAAAATACACTAATGCATCACACAAATTATTAACTGACAGTAAATAATGACGTTTCTTATGCTCTATTATTTTATATGCCACGCCTCGCCGTCACGGCCAACTAACAACAAAACTTGAAAGCTGTATAGCCTTTTTACAATAAAAAAAATGTTAAATTGTCATTATTTCAAAAACTACAATTTTTTGTAATATACACTCTTATACAAAGTCACCCTTATTTTTAATACTAAATAAGAGAATTAAAAAAATTGGGGGTTTCCATTTAAAAAAATGACTCTATGGGTTTCTTTGAATCTACTTTTTATTGTCCATTTTTGATCACCCTGTATGAATGTATTACAAAAATATCAATACAGCCCATTAGAGTAGGTCCCCATTTCCAAGGAAACCAACCATAACTAATTGATAAAGGCTTCGTTTAGAAAAGATTTCCACCTATGTTTTGGCCTGCAAACTTTATTTCTGACAAAAAATTTGAAATTTGTCTAAAAACAGTTAGACTTAGGTATAGGACATTATACATAAAATGTGTCTAGAATTGTATGTAAAATCTAAATATGTAATAATGTATAGGGTTTTCTATTTTAAAAAAAATTTAAAATTACTTCTAAGCTTTTATGATTTACCCTGTATAATTAAAAATATTTTGGAATATGAACCAGAACATATCTTACAACTTTTGTATCTAATTTTTTTTTGTATCTCTTTAAATAAAGGAGATATGGGACTT
The DNA here is from genome assembly GCA_036346205.1 of Vesta saturnalis. NCBI lineage: Eukaryota > Metazoa > Arthropoda > Insecta > Coleoptera > Lampyridae > Vesta > Vesta saturnalis. The sequence continues at coordinate 2,523,042 of JARFJB010002254.1, read as the reverse complement.
TGTCACACTAATGCGCCACCCTGTATATATATATATATATATATATATATATATATATATATATATACAAATAAATTGCTAGTATCTATCTTACCTTATTGTTGGCGCCTTTGAGTATTCTTTGAATATCCTTTGCGTATCTTGTATCCTTCGTTTCGCTTTTACTTTTACTACGATTTTCTCCTCACTTGGACTACTTGTGTATATCTGATAGCTGTGCTTCAATTACCCTTGTCTCGTTATCGTAGGTGTTATGTTTGCATGGAAATAACACTTACGCTGTGCAGAATATTAACATATACTTTCCCTATTTGATTTAAGTAACTTGAGTTTACGATGATGTAATCTGGCTGTTGCACTAACCAAGGTTAAAGAACCACAAGGTTAAACTTTCCAATTTACACATGCATTAATAAAGTTTACATTGGCGTTTGCTTTATAAGCTGTTATACTTAGGAAGCTGCCTTAAGCAGTAGGCCATCATCTACAAAATAGAAAGTGCGTTTACAGTACCAATATTTCTACAATTTTTAATGAATTAT